>JANPWX010000081.1:473890-565406 GCA_024734555.1 Trochalopteron elliotii | reverse complement strand
AGAAGATGTTCCTCTGAATATTTTTTACACAGTAACAATATGATTTCATCAGGACTGTTGCATTGCAGTATGAGCCTGTGCTTTTATCAGGCACAGATACTGCACTCATCAATTGGCTGTTTAACTTTCTGCATGTGCATTACCAGCAAATGTTTACTGGCCACCTGTATCACCATTTTCTACTAGAGTTATCTATTAAGATTTATGTGTTCCCTAGCAGAAGGTTATCAACTTAGAACTCTGAAGCAATGGCTGGAGAAGGAAAATTCACATTTCACTGGCAATCATTTCCTACACATCCCAACTTTACAGATGAGATAATGCTTCCTGAATCCTCCAGCATGAGGCTGTGAGGCTAACAGCACTTTGGGATAAAAAAGCAAAAGGTACTGCCACAGCAGTCTGGGGTTGTCTGTGTGTGTCAGGTTGAATACAAAATGAAAGGCAGACTGTAGTCCTAGAAGTGAAAGTCAGCAAACTTAAAAATGTAAGTTTTCTACAGAATAAAGCACTGTGCAACACCAACACTGGTGTGTGCTGGATACAGGAGTCCCCCTCAGTTTCCCTCGAATTCCACTGATCTAGTTCTGAACAAAACAAGACAGAGTCTGGCAGCCAACCCATTCACCAGATCCTAGAAAGGGATCTCATTCATCATCTTTTATCTCCTGAGGAGGTGCCTGTTATGAAACTGTACACACCCACAGCCAGAACTTTCACTGGCACTAAATCAGTAACTCCAATGAGCCAGGTCATTTGCAGCAGGAACAGACAACTTCAAATGGTTCAGGGTTAATTTGCAGATACAGAAGACAAACGGGGTGCATGTTGCTGGCTGACTAGACAGGAATTCATTTTCTTCCTTATGCTATTGCTGATGCTTGCCTTGATACACCTCTGAATGGGATTCTCTTAAATACATAATTTTAGACCTATAAAATTAATTCAAGTAAGTACATATCTAAAGTAAATGAGCTCAGAATTAACCCTAAAATTAAAATAGCCCCAAAATTATACTTGGTTTGGTGAGTGCTGCCCTAATGCACCCTGATACTTCTGCTGGTGATCTATCTCTATGATTTTATTTTTAGTCATATTTATTTAGCTATTTTAATTGTATGTGTCTGAGTCTCTCTCATTCATTCATAGTGAATGGGAGGACTGGTCTGTCTCTTGGAAGTACCTACAGAAAACTGTAAAACATCCTGGAGAGTTTATCTGCATTTAAACAGACACAAAATAAAAAAGGTCACATACAAAGAAGTTCTCAGAAATCTGAAAGTTCCTGTGATAAACAGTGGACAATGGGGCATTAAAAATGAATAAGAGACCAGAATGTCTTTGAAAGCTTTTGTGTTAGAAACAGATAAATTATACTATTTTCAGTCTTTTCCTAAACACACCACAAGAAAGATAAGAATTTCTGAAGATGTTTAAACTAAAATGAAGTTAAATAACTGAGTTTTACTATAAAATAATTTTAATATAAAATATTTTGTTCATACTAGTTAAGGCTTTACCTAATAATACTTAATTTTAACATAATGTTATTAAATTTTAAAATAATAATAATATGAAGTCTTAAGATTTAATAAGTAGATACAAGGCAATTAAATACTAACATAATCTAACTTTTAAGTTTTCATAACATGTGTAAGGTTTTCATAAATCTAGGTCTGCTCATGCTTTAATATTTTTTTGATTGCTCAGAAATGTCAAAACCATGGAGTCAAAAGAAATATGTGATTTTCTTCAGTTCAAAAAATGAGAGTCCACACAATGGAAAACCTTGTCCCCTACTTTCACTGCAGTCAGAGGCTACTTCATGCATACATATCTTGTTTTCGTACCACTGCAGTGAAATCTGCTGCCCTGTAAAGATCATCCCTACCTACTGGCAATGGCAAAACATGAGAAGAACTGGATGCAATTTCACAGCATCTGACTGTGGCTGCCAAAGGCTCTTCACCCATCAGCTTGGGAGCAGATACTTTCAGCACAAGCACAGAGTTCCCACACTGTTTCTTGTCTCAGAATTGAAAAAAAAAAAAAAATTCTTTGGCTAGAGGAGTGAAAGTTTTACAAGGCTGAAATTGTGGAGGTGCATTTTTCTTCGTTTAATGTTGAACTATAAGTTGAAGTTAACTGTAAAATCGTTCGTTCTCTGTACCCCTTTTGTTACTTGTTTCTGACTTCTCCCTACCCTTCCCCAGTTACAGTCCCCTGATGGGTAATTCTCCAAGTTCTCCCCTAACAACAGTCAGCTGTCAGTCTTAAGTTATGTAACCCCCTGGTCCTGTCCGGCCCTCTGGGGCCTCTCCCTGAGTCTGGAAGATTCCAGGAGAGGCGTCGAGTGATTGGGCAGGATCCAGGCTTCCCCCTCCCACTTCCTCATGATTTTTTATTGTATATGTCTGTTATGTTATCAGCCACTCCCCTGCTACAACTTATTGGCTCTCTGTTGAACCCTCCCCTAAGTCCCACCTCCCTTTATAAGGGCCCGCCTCAAGGGCTGAGCTGTCTCTCCTGAGGCACTGGCCACGGGGTGAGGACTCCGTCCCAGAGCCCATAAACTCTGGTTTGTTTTAACTTCTGGACAGTCCCTGCTTTCATCTCCTTGCCTTAGCCACACTAGTGCTCCTCGGCTGCCAAGTCCCGCTGGCTTGCAGCGGTGCTGGGGCTGGCCGAGCCTGGGAACATGGACACTGCCGCATGAAATAAACAAATTTAAACATAATGATGATTATCTATCAAGCCAGAAAGTGTGCATTGATCGATACAGTAATTGGACAACAACCCAAATATCAAAAGCGTATTCATGCTTTTGCAAAAGAGGGCAACAGTTCAGGCCATCTCTATAAGAATTCCATGCTTTTTGTATCCACCCCTTCCTTTCTTTTCAGTGACATTCTACTGGAACATGTTCCTTTCTTAGCCTAGCCTGGCCTATTATCAACAAACAGTATGTAATATACTTGTTCATGGTTTGGTACTGATTGAGGTTAATTAGTGGTTCTTCTTACATAGATGTCTGGAATTGTAACAAAAGGTTCAAAACCTACAATTAACAGTGGCAAGTAACCTATAATTTTTATTTCCAGCTCCTCTACTAATTCTGATTATTATCCACTGCACATTTGATTTCTTGCCATTTTCTTTGGCCTCTTCACAGCAGAGATGAAAACTTCATTGTTTAGGTAAGGGAAGTGCCATGTGGTTTCTTTATCACCAGAGACCCAGCAAGTTAACCTTCCACAGTCAGTTTGGGCATACTGCCCCACCAAGACATAGACTATTACTCATCATTCTTTATCAATTGCATTGCATAAAATGTGTTTGAGTTTGCTGGTCATGACACTCATAACTGTCAGATGAAAAAGGTATTTTAATCACAATGCTAGGAATGAAGAATTCAGTTTAAGACTAGTATACACATTTTTTCTCACAATTTCTATGTGAATCATTCTGAAAGAAAAATGATGAAGGAGAAAATTATTTATGTTGCTTTTGCTGCCATATTCTCCATGGACAGTATCCTGTGGAACTATTCTCCTGTAAGCATAAGCAGGTATTTATTTTCCTGAAATTTGAACTGGAAATCTCTAAGGTAAATCTGAACCTTGACTGGCTTTGGAACCTTGGGATTGGCAACCAAGACTGGTGTGGTGGATTTGGAGTCTCATTTCAGGGCCCTTTTGAACTCCTTCGGTTAATGCTTGAAATCTGCAAAATATTCAGAGAACATTGAGATATTAAAGTTACATCTAGTTAAAACAGAAGTAAAAGGGATCAATGAATCCTTTCAAGCTCATGCTGTCAGGCAGTCTTCATGTCACTCTCCAAAATGCATTACACTTTAAAAAATGGAAGGTTACACTACTTCTCACCTCTGAAGGGAGATGAAACAGTACATGGCACTGACATTTGTCCACTAAAACCCATTCAGTCTTTTTCAATCTTTTCAATAAGGGTCAGGGAGTCAGAACTCCCTCCTGTCAATCACAAAATTATATTCTGTTGTGCTGTACCAGAAAGTGCTCGCAGCAGGTTAGCTTTAGAGTTCACAGAAGATGTCTCAAAATTCTGCCCATGGTCCTGAGCTTGTAAGAAACATATACAAATACACATAAACAGAATTATACCAGCATAGTTCCTCCTTTCTTAGCTAAAGTCTGTAGTCTGCACCCCTAGTTATTGATTAGGGGAATTATCATATGTATTTCAGACACACAATACAATGGATCCACAACAAAGATCCTCAGACCCTCTCACAGTGAAAGAGAAATGGCTTAGATCCAGTTGCTGTGTTCATTCTTAACTGCAGTTGCTGTATGGATGAAAGAAGCCCCTTGCCTGGTGTGGCAGTCTGGTGGGTATCCCCTGGGAGTCTCTATTCTTCTTCACCCTCCTGTGTGACTTCCAGCCATTCAGCTTGACCTCATGGTGAGCTGGACTCCTGAGCCTGCAGACAACCCAGGCCCTTGGCTTGCTGGTTAAATTGGGAACCCTATGCAGAACCACTGATGCAGTTCTGTGAGTATTCTGGGATTTGTTGACTGGTTGTCACAAGTGTAGGCACTCAGGAGCCCGTAGTTTATTTCAGGCTGCCCATACATGAGGGAAGTTATTGACAGTATGTTCCTCAGACATTACTGACAGGGGACCTTCATCTTCAAATAGTAATGAAATATGAGTCATTCTGATTCAGAAATAGGAAATCAGAGTCATTTGCCTCAGAAAAATGTGTTCCTGGGACAACAGCCATTATAAACAGAACTTTAAAAATTGCAGGTGTAATGTTGTTTTCTTTTAATGAACATGAATATGATAATTAATATTTCTATATCCAAATGATTAACTGCTTATACATGTCCTAAATTAAGCACATACTGTTATGTCAGCCATATGGTAGCTCTTAACACATAATCCTTCCCATCTCTAAGACAACTTTTTGTACATTTATTTGGAAGTCCAATAAAGTGTTACATTTTTCCAGTTAATGTAGGGAGAACACCTAAAACTAGAGTTCACTGATGATAGATGCATCCTTTATGTTAGTTGTAGATGATTTTAAATCTGCTTACATGCCTGTCCTTCCTAGTGATTCTTAAATAAAATTTCTCCAGCATGCCATATGAACTCCTAGAGTAATTACATTGATGTCAACAAAGAGGTACTGGAAGATCCATCTATGAACAAATGGATTTTTGATGACATAATACAAGGTTCTGTTTTAAAAAAAATACAAATTTGAAAAAGAAAGCCAAAACGCTATGTGAATTTTTCAAATTATACCTTCTACATCTTCTACTGCTTTTCAAGTTCTTCACAGTCTTATCACAATTAACTCAAATATTTGTAGATGTCATGAAGATTGTCATCCTTCTGTCAGTACTTACCAGTTTAAAGAAGATAATCTATCTTTCCTTTAGACTTTGTCTCTTCCTTATTTTTGTGGCTGTACTTTGGTATTCTTCTCCACTTCCTAAATTTATTTAATAAACTCACCAAAAGTATTTCTAGGACTCTGTGAATGTTCAATTAAACTATACCATTTTTTTCCTGACAGTTGTTTTTTGGCACAATCATAATTTTTAAAAAAGATTTGGCAAGAATTTGCTTAGAAAAAAAAGCATTTTATCTTATTGTTTCACATTGCCCATTATCATTGTAAGGTCCATAAGTTAAAAAAAAAACCACTCAGGATTGAAGCTTGAAATGCCAGTTACTGCACTACATTTTCATCTTGTGTAAATACCTCCCTCCATACCCATAAATATTCTGCCAAACTGGCATAAAACCTAGATCTTCCAATTTCTGTTTTAGGACATGAGGGCAATTTAGAAATAAAAGGTAAATTCAGTATGTGAAACAGAATGCTCGCTCCACTGTACTCCTGCCTCCATGAATCAGCTTTCCATTTCCTTCCTTATCCAGAAGAAATTTAGGGTTTTTTTGTGCAAAGTAAAACAACTTCAACAGGGCACTGGAATCTGGCTGCCCTGGTGGTGCTGGAGGATTTGGATGACCTTTAACTCCTCATCCAGGGCATGGACCTGGTGCTGGCAAATGCTGAGGTGATCAGTAAAGGTTATCTCTAGGCTGAGTGCTGACTAGGCTTTCAGGAAAGGTGGACCAAGGAACAGGGAGGGTGTAGATCCTGACAGGGACAGCGCATGGTACTGTCAAGGATGAGACAGATGTTTCTTTGGTCCTGTTAAGCATAAAGAAATTTTATTGGCAAAAATTGGGACATACGTATGAGTCTTGGTCATCTGCAGTGTTAGATGCCATCTAAATAAGGAGATTGAACACAGTTTTGAACAGAAGGAAGATAGAATAGGAGATAAGTGGCATTTAAATTTTTAAAATACAAATGGAAGTCTGGCCTCAAGTCTCTCTACTTCTGTACACAATATATCAGTATAATTCTCATACTTCCAACTTCTAATATATTTAAAGGATTTTTTGATATTTGTCTTGGCCTAGCTTCCACCTCTCATCTTGTTTGACATTGTGGAAATGGCAGGTTTTGACACTGTAGTGTTAAAAGTGTCCAAATTTCTGAGAAAATTATATGAGCGTAATATATACAATCTGAACACATATGCATAAAGTGTGATTTAAAGGTTTGGGAAGCCAGACCTTACCATTTCAAAAGGTGTCATGTAAATTTTTAAAACTAGCATATTCAATACTGTACTTACCACTAGTGTGAACAAATACCATGAACTCTGTAAAATGCTGTGAGATATTTGTACACCCCTGGAAGAAGCCAGATATTCAGTAATATACTTCTAACAGCTAACAGTCATTGGTGGTAGTGTGGTGGATTTATAATATGTGAGGAGCAAGGATCAGATATTAATAAAGTAGACTATAATTTATACACTAAATGCAATCATTGAACAAAGCAGAAATTAACTTGACAACATGGAGAAACTAACCTGACAGTTTTCTTTGTGAGTTGCAGCAGTTGGTTTCTTGACAGCAAGCATGAACATTGGAAATATAATAGAACACTTTCTATTTCAAATTGTCCTCAAACACCATCTTGGTCTTTCAGAAAAAAGACACTAATTTAGAAAAGATGAAAAAGGTTTTCTTCTACTCTCCTTTCAGACTTTGTCTTGAATCATAATCATAAGCTGCAGAATCTGACATTCCTTGTCTGCAACATCAGTGTACTAGCTCATCACAATGTATATATATAAATATATGCATATACAATGTGCTCACACTTTATTTCTAGAGGCAATTTATATGTGCAATTCAAAAACATTAGCTACAAATGATAAATAACTGTCTAGAATTTTATGGAAATCTGAATAAACTGGGTAGGCTACATAACTTATTTCAAATAAATTACTTTGGATAATTTATCTCTGTGTCTTGTCAGTAGCTGAACACCAGGAAATTTCCTTAAGACCTACTTTCAGTGTTGCTAAAGGGGTGTCTAGAAATGAAGCTCAAGAAAATTCTGTAAATTACATTGATTTTCCAGCAATCTGAACTTGTGTTCCAATTTCTTGCTTAAAAAAAATCTCTTACAGAAATAAATATACTCGTTAAATATATATAATCATGAAAAGCTTATATTCAATGCCTTTGGAGGTCTAGACTCTCATTTTTCTATTGAACATTTCTCTGTCCTCTCCCTCTGCTACAAACACCAAATCCCTGTCTTTCAGAAAATCTTTGCCATTCTTAAGTTGAACATCTCTTAAATTAGGTTGGAAACACAAATGTAGAAACAATCTTCTCCATATGATTACTTGCCTTAAAAAGATTTTGGAACAAGTATTTGGGATTAGTTTTACACTAGAAGAATTCATTATGTGTGTTCTGATACTAGTCTGTGATAAGAAAAAAAAAAGGAATGGGTCTTTTTAAAAGTGCACTCCTTTTATAAACCATTATTTGATGTAAAAGTAACCATAGATGCAACACTGGTAAAACTGATAATTTTTCAGTTTTTCAAACACTGGGCAATAAGTTTGTCTGCTAAAACATATGTAAATATGACAAAATAGATCAAAGCAATATTTCAGACTGTTAAGAAAAATTCTAAACTGCATTTTGAAAGAAATACATCTTCACAGAGATGTTTACATGCTCTAGTTTGTTCCCACATAAGCAGATGGAGTTTCAAAAGATAAATTTTGCTTGCTCTAATGCCAGATATATATATATATATATACACCTGTTGCTAAGTGGAAGCGGGAGGGAATTCCTCTAGGATTGCTCTGCAAATAAGAGCTCAGCTAAAAGGATCCTTAGGAGTGTAGACATATAAATAAAAATAAGTCACTACCAGTTGTACATGAGAACAATTAATTCAAATATACAGGACAAGATGTTTACAATCAGTAACATTATGTAAAATCAGGAAAATTTTTAATGAATCTTCATGAACTAATCAAGACACAATATTATGCTAGTCATTAAAAAAATAAACAAACTCCCCAAATTCTAGAGGAAAACTGCATTGATTAGAAAAGGTTCTTGTTATGAGACTAGACAAGAGATTTTGAAGTAAGCAGCTCTGCCCACATGCATTCCTTTTGGTCTGTGCTGTATCCTAATGCAGACACACCTTTTCCTTTTCCATTCCTCTTCCTTCTGAATTAATAAAATGGGAAATTAGCCTGAGGAACAGGTTTCTCCCTATGGAGGCAACAGCACCTTCGAGAAAGATGGATATGTATTCAAGTTTGTTTATTTGAGATAGATTTCCTTAGAAAACAACTTAAACTGCTTTATTTTAAAGAGCCTGACTGGACAGGGACAGTTTTGTCTTCCCCACTGCCCTTTCCAAAGCTTTGCTGGGCAGGAGTCCAGCTGCAGTTTGGATGGGTGTTGCATCACAGTGCAGCCCTTCCTCCATCAGGTAGAAAAAGGGAAAACTGCTGCACTGGCCCTTTCCAGAATTGTCATTGCCTCCTTACTCCTCCTGCTTCCCCCAGTAATTTTTGATCATGAGCCACAAATTTCTCAGATCTTCATGTAATTGTTGATGCAGAGATGAAAAGCGAAATCACACACTCAAACAGAAGAGCATAAGCCATACCAAGCATCTCAGAATGTATGTAACAAAGTCAGGGTAGGGTTACTACACACAGCAAAAACACACTGAAGACAGAGGAGTTCTCTGCCTAATTTAACAGAGGTATTGTTGTTTTCATATTTGGGTGTCTTTACTCTGTGATTGCACATGTACCTTTGATTAGGCAAGAGATTTCTCTTTTGTTTTATGTAGACTGATTGCTACAAGTCATGGTGGCCTTAAATATCTTGCCATACTTTCTCACTTGACTGAACAGAAATCATACTTGTACAAATTTATGGAATAAAGCTTGATTTAACTCCCCTGTTAAATCAACCTGTTTGCCAGGCTTGAATAATATGAGGAAACTTTATGTCCTGGAATTATGCAGAGGTAACTTTCATATAAAGTACAATATTAATTCTTTAGATGAATTGTATGAAGGGCAATTCCCCTGCTTTGAGGAAAAACAACAAAACCTCCAACTATGCATTAAAAAGTGAAATTTCAGGACAAAATTTATTTTCCTGGACATGAACTTCAGTGCAATTTTAGAATGCATTCTTAGAACAAATTCACCTGAATCCCTTGTCTCAAGACTCTTCCCAGATCTCACTTCTCTCTGCCCTAGTACTGTGGGCTCTTGCATTTTACTCCACCTTCTCCATGGGACAGAGGGTCCATTTATACTACAACCCCAATGATATACCCATCTGTACTGCTATTTCATATCTTCATTGTATTTAGAACTTTTAATAAAGGGGGGGGGAGGGGAGGGGGAAGAAAGGGAATAACTTCATATAGTTTATTTAAACAAGGAAAAATACCTTAAGACTACACCACAGTTCACACAGTAGTACCATGCCTCTCCACACATGACAAAATAGCTTTCCATGGTTATTAATACTATATGTCCACTGACCAGGTTTTTCAATTGCAAATTCAAGATAAAATTCACATCAGAAAATGTGTTCTATGTTCAATAAAATGCAGTCTGTGTCTCTTGCCCATTTGTGTAATATGTTGCACTTTAATAAACATTTCTGTCTACAGAAACAAATTCAGTTTGAACACATTTACAAGGCAGATTTGTTACTTAAACTATGCATCTGTGGCTCAGAGTGTGCATATAGTAAATCATTTCTGTAAAGAGGTGCTGTCTTTGGGCAGCACTCTAGAGTTCTGTTTGCACTGAATATCACATAATAGCAATATGCATAGTATTTTTTTTTCCTTTCTCCATTTTTCCTCTACTCTGCAACAAAGGTGATTCTTCAGCATGCTGTCATCTGCCTCCAGTCTTTGAAAAAAATCTGAAACTTCACACAAGATAAAAAATGAAAGGGAGATGGAGGTGGAAACATGAATTTACTTTACTCTCTCTTTTTAAGACTTTTTTATTAATAAAACAGGACTGGATTATTAGGGCATAATTAAGTCATTTTGGTTGTTTTGTTCTTGTCATTCATTTCAAATGGATAATTCTTGATACAAACTAGTGCTATTTTATTGAATACTATTTTTTATCTCCCTTTTCTTCACTAAACACATTAAAAATAGCACATACTGTGGAAGTGTCTGTAAAAGTGCCTCAACGAGCTCATTCAGCAGATCAATGCAACAACCTTAAAAGGACTCTTGTCATATAACTGCTGTAGCTACAAGACTTTGTGTGGAGATGATTTTGAAGTTTATGGATTTGAAAAAGAAAATCATATTCAAGGCTTCCCAAAAGGTTGAAGTGTGTCTATGCTTTTGCAATGCAACAGGTAACGGTAAAAATTCTGAGAAATTATCTTATAACCAGGTTTTGCTATTACCCAGAAATACTCAATATATACTCAGATGCCCAGTAAAGATCATTTTGGTTTGAGGTCCAACTAATACAATGACTATGTCTATTTTGATTAATATCAGAAAACTATCTCAGAATGGCCACGCACCTGTACGTATGTATTTTAAATAAAGCACTTTAAAGCAGCAATTAATCTATTTCTTCCCACTGACAATAATGGAAGTCCAGATATATGGTTCCAATAAAAAGTGACTGCATTCAGTCAGATGAATGTCATTTCAGCTGTTCAGACATGGATTCTTGATGTCACATGACGTGTTGTTGGTCAGGATCCTGGGATCTGACCCACCAGCTTCTGCTGCCTGACAACCCTCTGTTCAAAAAATAATTGCTGGCATTCATTCACCTTGTTCAAACAAATAAAAAAATAAAAGCATGTAGCAAATCCATGCATATAATATTAATCTTTTTCAAGTCCATGACAAATCCTGTTTATATGCCACAAAAAAAGGAACACATCCACCACCTTTGGCTCATGGTGCTTCAACTAATTGCTCTGTCAGCAAACCACTGCTGACTTCAAAGAGTGATGATTCTGCAGCTACTGATGGAGAGTCTCAGCAGAAGGAAGGAGGATGGTGGGAGTATAGCAATTAGCAAATGTTTTCACAGTCACCAAAGAGGGTGAGAGCAGTATCTGAAGTTTACACTGCATTATATTACATTACATCAATGTTTAAGTGAATGCCACCAGTGCTATTTTTACAGTGCTTTTGTGGATTATTTTTCTGGGGTTGTTGGGTTTTGGTTTGGTTTTTTGGGGGGTTTTTTTGGGGGGTTTTTTTTGGTGGTTTTTTTTTTTTGTTGTTGTTGTTGTTGTTGTTTTTTTTTTAATAGCCAGCAAAATGTTAATTTTCACTGTATTCTGGCAAAATCACAGGCAGACATCACAAAAGCTGCTTTTCAGCTGCCTGCTAATATTTGATAAATAACTTAAAACTTTACAGCATATTTGCATTTTTTAAAATTGTTCCGTTATGATTTGGCAACAGGTGAAGCAGGAAAAAAAACCACAGTAAATCCAAGAAATTCATATGCCCAAAATTTAATATGCCTAAAACCAAAAATTATTTGGAAAAGAAAATCTGTAAAAGGTTTTAAATACCTAGGAAAGACCTTAGACCTTGTCTGATCACACTGAATATTTAATTAAGCATGATTCCTGACCTGAAAGGTTCTCATAAATTTCAAAATTTGAGAAAAGCAAAAGCTCAGATTCAGGAAACTGGCAATCAGATTCCTTTTACAAAGGCAGGATATAAATACTAGGTTTGGGCATAGTATGTCCAGCACCTGGACATAGCACCTTGTAAATACAAGACTACATCAAGCAAATGCTTCAGCTTTTCTCCCCTGAGCCTGTCTTGACTAGAAACCATGAGAAAGTGTACCTGCTATTGCTCACACTATCAAACTGAAAACAAATATTTAATCAAGTCTCCATTTAGTTAACTGTTTTCTAACATATCATATCGTTCATATAGTAACCTGTATTCCAGCCTGTATGATATGCATGTTTTATTTTGCACTTCAGGAAACTACAGCTGTCTTTGCCCTTAATCACAGAATCACAGAAAATGCTGAGCTGGAAGGGACTCACAAGGATCATCAAATTCAGCTCCTGGCCCTGCACAGGAACAATCCTCTTCCTCAGAAGGACAACTGCCAAAATTTCAATGTTTGAGTCTCAAGCATTTTCTTAATTCAGACTTCACTGAAGTGGAAACAAACTGTGACTATAGAATGATAAGAGGTGACAGGAAGAAAGCAAAAACCAGGATACAAATAAGAGCTTTTATTGGTTTTTCTTAATAGAAAAGCAAGAGCTAAAATGGCAATGCTATCATGTATTCTGTTTTCCTCTCTCATCTGACTGAAATAACTTTTAGGTTCCTGGAAAAAAACCAAATGATGATAGGAAGATTTCAGTGGGAAAGATTGTGGAAAAATACTGAAAGACAAAACTCACCAAGAAGTGCCTTGTTGGCAATAGTTCACCAGAAACAAACTGTCTGCAAACCTTGGGACCAGAAACTTTGAGGGAGCTTGGTGTACTGCCCCGGGAGAGGAAGGAAACAAAGGATGGAGAGGCACTGAGGGGTTGTGGTCATGTCCTGTTTAAATCATTGCAGGTAATGGGATCTAAGCCAAAGGAATGACCCAAACAGCAATGAAAAATTGAGCCATGTTTCATCAACTCTAAAATACATTTGAATTTTTATGCCACTGGATATTTTAATGAAGTAAAAACGTGCACATGCTTTCCATATGTTACTAAAGTCACTCAAACTGTACATAGTGATGAAATTACATCAAATGAAATTTTCTCTTCTCTCCACTCTCGAAGAAAACAATATAAATGTAATTCAAGGGGAGAGGAAGGTCAGAGAAGAGTCTACTGTACCCTGGAGGTCAAAAGGATGTACCCATCTTCTTCCCCACAAGAATGCTTATTGGATAAGCTTTATTCTGCAATAATATTATTGCTTATGATTTCTGATATCAGTGGATTTATCAATGGCGATTTCTGAAACTAATTCTATCACATCAATCAATAAATTGCAGTATTTGTAAATCTGGAATCTTGATGAATGTGCCCAGGCTTATAGTGTAACTCATGCTATTTGTGCATCTGGGACTGCAAATGTGCCCAGACTCATTGTGTCAATACCATCCTATTTGTGCATATTTGATCACGAGAGTTCTAATGTGACCAGACTTGGAGTGCCAAATTGGTTACCCTGCAATATTATTTGTGAAATTCTCCTGAGCTCTTTCACAGACAGAAAATGCACCAAGTACAAAGGGGAAGACTCAGCTGTTCCTGGGCTGGCTGTGTTTGCAGTTAACCAAGAAAAATACAGGGAGTCCCTTTCCTAAATATTTATAAGATAGAGGTGCAGGCAGTGGTAACAGTATGGTTCAACAACTGAGTTCTCCACATGAGCAATAATGTGTTCAGAAAATTCCAGTTAAAATTGTTTTCCTAGAACAATTGCAGATATGCTCATTTTTCAGAAGATTTTTGTGTGTTAATGTCCTGGGATGACTTTTTCATACTTACATCCCCAGTTGTCTGTTCTGTTTATGCTGTATGTTAAGTTCTGTACCTTTAAGATTAATTAACCCCTGATAAGTAACATCTGTGTTAATTAACCAATACAGCCTTGCCCCCTGATGAGTAACAGCTATATCCAATAAGGATGAGTGAGATAAAAGAGGTGATTAGCTGGTAAGGGGAGTCTTGGGTTTGGTTTTCTTTTTGCCTGAGATTCAGGTGGTGGTTCAAGAGAGTCTTTTGCCCTCTGAAAGCTCTGAGACAGACCCAAGAATGAAATAGAGTCTTCAAGGTCTTGTTTTTCAAGGTTTCTCGTGTTGTTTATTAATTCTTATCTTACAATTTTCTCTGTGGCTGGCCAAGATGTGAACAGCAGCTCGGACGCTGTGACTCGGACAGGACAGGAGGTGACTCCTCCATCGATGGGAGGTCTCTACCTCTTATACAGATAATTACATGTCTATTATTTACAATTATGTGCCAATGCCTATTACCTATACTAAAGGGGTCACTTCTACTTTGACCTAATCTCCTTGAACTACTTTGTGCCCCCGTCACTGCAGAAGATGGATTCCAAGGGAGAAGGAGAAGAACCCAGGGTACTGCCCTAAATCCTCCATTTTGTCCCCCCATTCTAAGAACCCAAAAACTACAAAATTTTTCACCCAGTGATAAACTATGCTACTGTCCTTCACCCATCTGTGACTCGTAATTCTCTGTGTTGGAAGTTTTTCTCATGGACTGAAATCAAAACCTGTGTCTTCTGGGCTCTGTGCCAGGGTCTACTACAACCCTCCTGGACAGACCCCCCTGTCCAGGATTCAAACCCTCTTGTAGAGATCTCAAACCCTCTTTCTTGGGTCCCAGAGTGTCCAAAAGGATGCCCTGGACTCCGACAGGGGAGGATCATTATGGAGGAACAACCTTAAGGAATGTGAAGCAGAGACTCATGAAGCAGGATCCTGGAGGGAGAGAATCACTGCAGTGAGACTAGTTCTGAGAGCAAAAGGGGGAGAAAGAAGATGCACAGGATTTTTTTTTGAAAACGGCATTGACTCTTCTGCATTCCTGATCCTGGACTGTGCTGATTGGAGGCACAGACAAGCAGCAGCATGGAGACCTGTTTTGCTCTTGGTTGGTTTCAGCTAGCTGAGGCAGAGAAGATCTCTGGACAGTTTTTTTTCTTGGGACTGTTTAAATCTGCTCCAGACTGAAAAACCCAGAGGAGCACCAGGAGCTCACACCTGCAGCCCAGCAGGGCCTGGACCTCCGGAGGGCCTGATAAGAGACCGAGAGAGCTGAACTACCCACAGCAAGGACTTTCTGAATTTACCATCTCACATTAGCACAATGAAAGGTTTTATTGTTTCATATTATTCATTCTTTATGCTTGTGGGCACTTTGTTTGTTAAACAAATAGTTTTTTCCACTTTTTTCTGTGGAAGTTCTTTTCCCAGACTGGTTGGGGGAGGGGCCATTTGAGTTTGCTTCCCAGAGGGACCCTCTTTGGGGTTTTTCTCCCAAATTTGCCCTAAACCAGGAGAGTTAAGAAAATTTCCTATTCAACTAGTTCTATTTGTATGCAATTGTATTTGCTGTTGAAATATCTTCAATGAAAAAGCTATTGAAATAATAGCTTTATAATTTTCTCATCATCAGAGAGACCTTCAGGACTCCAATTCATCAAAGGCCACACAAAGCTTGAGACCTTGCAGCCTCAGCAAGAAGAGAAGAGTAGGGAAAAACTGAGCATGAGTCAAGAGTTTCAGGACAAATTTGCAATTTGAAAATAACAAACTTTTATCACTTTTTGGGGAAAATGGACCTTGTTTTCTTAAATATATGCAGTTCTTATGCAACATTCGTAGGAGAAAGGTGTGAGATAATGAGAATTAAAGAAATCTTTTTTTGCCAGTTGAACAGAAAATGCAGAGAAGCATAAGCTGGCTTTGAAACAGTATTTTAAAGTAAAGGACTGTATGTTCTGTTTCCAGTACTGTCAGGTTATAAAGCTGATTTGAAGAAACATACTTTTTATTGCAAGTTTTGAAACAATAAAAGTCTCAATGGTTAATGAAAGCACCTAAATAATGTGGCTCAGTATAAATTTGCTGTACAAAATCAAAAGCAGAACAATCAGTTAATACTGAATGTTAAGGGAGCTATGATTCTAATTGGCTCATGTTCTCCAAAGAAAGGAAAAATGCAAATTCAAGGAATAATTGATTATTTCTTTCCAATTAGTCTTGACCTTGTAATCCATTGTTAAAGCATAACTATGTAGCAAGGCCTTTTTCACTTCCCTATTCTTGGAAAGGAAACATAAAAGCAATAGAGATGCAAAAGTCTTTCTTTTAGGATCATCTTTGGCTTCGATCACAGAATGGTTGACATAGGATTATATCTCTAGGGATCATCTGATCTCAACTACCATGCTCAAGAAGGGTCTCCTAGAGCCAGTTGCCCCAGATCCTGTCTAGACAGTTTTTGGATATCCTCAAGGATGAAGACAACAACCCTGGGCAACTTTTCCCAGTGCTCTGTCACACATAGGGTGCAAAAATGTTTCCTGATATTCAAAAAGAGCCTCATGTGTTCCATTTTGTGCTTATTGTCTTTTTTCAGCTTCTTTAAAAAATCTAAGTGGAATACTTTGGGATGGGATAAAAGAAAGAAAAATTCCTCAAAATTACAGTAACTCACTAGACTCAGTTTTCAATCAATTATTAATTAATTAGATTTTTTGTATATAATATTTCTCTCCTTGTTGCTATCTTTTTAAGTTCTTGGTTCCATACTATCAACTGAAATGAAATTCTGAACACTGTTGGACTAGGTAATTGTTGCAGTCATTTGTATTTTATATTCAGATGGCATCAAAAGACATTGAATTCCAAGCATTTTCCAAGTATATTTCCCTGATGCTTGATGAGAGAGCTTTAATATGTCCCTAATGTAACTCCAGTGACATCTGTAGAGTTACAGAAAGGATCAGTTTAATGCACTTAATAATATCCCTTAAATTAAAACGGAAAGGAACCAAAAAAGATTTACCTTAGCAACTCATAAAAACTCTATGCAAACTAGACATTTAAAAACAATAATGTCCCTGAAATAAATGCATATCTGATAAATCCAAACTTTTGCTAAAATCTTTACCTAACATTTATGTCAAGAGTACCAGAGCATTGGAGGAAGACAAGCACTGGTAAAATCAGATGTAGATGGCTTTTCTGGGATTTGAGATGAATTGTAAATCAAATCTGAAGCATTCTCTCTAAGGTGGCTACTCTTGCAGCTGTGCTTGGATTAGACCACTGAAGTAACATTAAAAATTATTTATGTGAGTTCCCAACATTCTGAGTGTATGTATTTTCAAGAGAATAGATCTAACATAATATTTTATTCCCATGATTATCTGAGGTAAAAGCTGATGAGAATCTACTGATAAATATATATATTTTTATGGTAATATCATGCATCGTTTTAGCTGACTCTGGAAGTTGGGCAATATTACTTTCATGGATTGCAGATGTCAGTAATAAAACCTGAGCTCTCTACTTAAATTAAGTAGATTTTTTTTCCTAGAGCTTTCAGTGAAAAATAGCAAGCACTCAACTGAGCAAAGGGGCAGAGAAGAGAAAGAAGTTTGAGAAGTAAAACGGGCAATTACTGTTTTTTTTTTTAATGCTTTATTGAATTGCACAGCTCCTGCCATGATACCTCATTTGCAAATGCCTGTCAATGTTATGGTAAATATCCAAAAACAGGAGAAAGTTTTCAAAATTATTTACATATACATTGAAATATATATGTAAATTTACATTGATTATTTTAATGCAAATTATATTTATTTTTTAGTTTGAAAAAATGGAGTATCATCTTGGGTTCCAGTGCAGTTGGAATAGTGACAAAGAAGAAAGATAAAATGTCCTTTTTAAGTCTTCTCCAGAAAAGTACAATTCTCAGCTCTTGTAAATAACCACAAAATACATCACAAACAAAGGTAAAATGAAAATACTACAAACATTTTAAAATAGTCTCTTGCTTGTGAATTTTTCATCAGATTAGGACCTCTGGTCATTCATTGTCCCTAAAACACTTAGTCTTAAGTATTCAGAACATATCATAGATTGCATGCGCATGAAAGGCAGCCAAAATCCTGCCCTCAGATAAATGAACACACTTTATCTGGCTGGGGCTGGAGGCTCCATGCAGTTCCTGTGTTCCCTGCTATTGCTGCAGGGCCCTGAGTGACACAAGTGCCATAACAGGGAAGTGTTTATGTCCTTTTTTCTATTACATTAGAAGCATCTGATCTCATTTTAGGTCCTGAAGTAAACCTGCTGCATTGTAGATACATTTTTACCCACAGAAGGGCCCTTCCTCCTTTGTCTTTTTTTCTGAATAAGATGAAATTAATTCATATCTATTCTCCTTCTTTCTCCTTCCCCCCTTGCAAAATAGGATAGGAATATTAATCATATTCTTCAAGTAGGATTACTGAGCTCTCCCGAGGCAGAACACAGAACCCAGAGCACATCACAGAGGTTCATCAGTGCCAGGCAGGAGCAGAGCTGAGCCTTGCAGAGCAGAGCTTGGTGAGCAGTGCTCTGCTATTTCTTTGCACAGTATACCAGGCAGTCTCTAGCAGCCTAGACCACATCATGCCTGCAACCACACAAAACGTTTTCAACACCTACTCCTCCATCAGAATTGTAAATACCTTCTCTCTTTTTAATTCTCTTTCAGCATTGGTACAACCAGAAAATAGCAAGTGAGAAAACACTTACTTTTCTCATGAAAAAGGTAACTTGTTTTTCACAGAACTTTTTTCAAACTTCCAGATAACAACAGTCTTGTTTCTCCCTTGTTTTGTATATTACCACCTTCAATGGAATGAAACAATATTTACTTAATTTCTGGTTTTAATCCTCTTCTCTCTCTGAGTATTATCCTGTGCTGTTTTTGACTAAGAAGACAGAAAGTTTCGCAGACACTTTGGAAGTCAAAATAAGAGGAAATAGTTAAGCTGAAAACACACAAGAATTTCATCAAATCTTACACAGAGAATGAATAAAAAGACACAACTTCCCAAGAAGGTTAGTGACAGCTTTTCCAAATCTAGAAAGTGTGGTGCCATTTTCAGGAGCCATGCATACAAGTATTCCAAGATCCCTGTGGAAGAACCTCATGAAGCTTTGTGCTCCCCTCATCACCCCATTCTGCTGAATGTTCTCGCTCTATGAGGTCAGTGGGAACACATCAGGGGACCACCTTGCCGGGGGACCAGAGAGGAATCCGAGATACATTCCTTACAGTCCCTTGGAAGAACAGGGCACGATGAGGAGTCTCTCCTTGAAGAAGGAATAGAAAACTCACCCTTCATAAAAAAACTGCTGTGTCACACTGTAGGATTCTGTTAGCCATGGGAGGAGTGATCTCACCAGAAGCAGCAGAATCTGGCCTATTTTTTGTCCTGTAATGCTTTTATCTCCAGGATGCCCATAGGATCAAATGAACAGGCACTCCCCAGCCAAAATCCTTATATGACCTCCGATTTTGAATTTGAATTCTGAGGCTAGGTTCACAGCTATAAGAAGCTGTAGTTTCCATGCAGATAGATTTTCTCCACAGAATTTTTTTATTCATGCTGTGTAACTGGATATTTTATATTTCTGGGAAAACTAAAATCTTTAATTTATAAAAAGGCTCTGCAGAACTTTGCCTCTTCAGGCAAGTACACTGACAGACAGAAAAACTGCATCAATTCTTTAAGATGATATGGGCAGGGTCTTTACCTGGCTTGAAATGTGATATAAATTTTAGGTTTCTTACTTTAATCCTATCAACATGCTTACATAAGAAAGGAGTTAGACTTTGCTAAGCAAGTGGGATGAAACAGTTTCTTTGGGTGATGCTGCACTGTGTGCTTTAAGAAACATGTCAATGCATTTAATAGCTTTGTCTGCCTGATACAAGCACATAAATCTCAGGTTTTCTGTCAAGAAATATGATTATTTTCTCACTCTGGTTGACATTGGGAGATTTGGAAGAAGTTGGCTGCAAAAGAGGCTAAGAACTGTGTCTGGTCGGGTAAAGGAAAAGTTTCAGACTCAATGAAGAAAATTATTTCTTTCCTGTAAAATGCATAATACATGTCCCACAGAAGTTTGTGATGTCAATAGCATATCTTACTGGCTATCCATTAAATCAGGTTTGGTCTGTTTTAAGTTAACTATTTTTAGTTAAAAGTGTGTATGCAATTGAAGGGTGATATAAAGCATTTATGCAAACAGAAATCTGCTGTATAATTCACTGTGCAGCTTCAATAAATGGTGGCCTAAACAGTTTAAAATGGGGAAAGACTGGCTGATGGATTTTGCAGATATTAGAGTTCTCAAAGGAAGCACTAAGGTTCAGGGAATCGAGGTGTTTCAAAATGAAGTGCCTTATGGAAAATTAATAGCATGGCAGCAATAATGATCCAGATCAAGAAGCATCTTTGGTGCAGCTTTACACAGACTCCCCATCTTTAAAAGTGTAGAAAGGAGTTCACTTTGTGCTCACAGAGAGGCTGAACAGAAGCACTGGGTTGAAGAAACCCGCAATAAAAATGTCGATGGCAAGGCACAGCAGTTTGTTTACATTACTGATATTGCTGCTCTCATCCTTGTGAGAGCTCAGGAAAACTACTCTGGATGAAGCATAGGTTCACAATGTCCCATTTGGGCTTGTAATGATTTTTTAATGATAGTTTGAAATTCGGCTGCACAGTCAAAGGTGATCCCTGCTACCAAAACAAATTAGAGCACTGGCGATTCTGCTGCTGGGGTGCCAGGCTTTAGTGGTGATAAATGCTAGAAATGACCTCTGCTGTGCTGTGATGACAAGGCACTGTATAATCCCTGAATTATTTTGTTATACATGGAGAGGTAGCCTGCTGTCTTTCATCCAGCTTTGATCTCTGTTATGCAAAAGGATGAACCTGCTGAAAACAAAATGAGGTACCTCAAAAAATGCGCCTTGGGTAAGTAATGAAGATCCAGATTTTGCAGTACAAAACTGCTTGAAGGTCTGGAAGGAGGAGGCTGTAGGACAGGAATGTTTGGTCATTACAGTCATAGGAACAGGATGAATTTTGATAGCAGCTAGCAAAGATGTTTTCTGTGATACTTTTTTTTTTTTTCATTCTATCTATAAGGTTTAAGGGCTAAATGCAACCCTATTTCTGTGTAGTTTGAACAGTAAAAGGCAAAAGAAAAAATCTTTTTGTGGCTTCCCTAATAATAACAAAACAGGTTTTGAGGATTCTTGGCAAACTGTCCTCAAATCAGTTGTCAGGTGTGTTTAGACTTCATAGTAGACTCTCTCTGTAAAGTCTATTTCAAAATAAACCATTTAATTCTTTTAAATGGGGAACACATGCTAAGGTCTTAAGCACAGAATTTGCTAATTAAGGTATAAAATAGAAACATGTTTCAAGAAATTTAGGAAGAGAAGAAAGAAAATTATCTGAACATTGTTTTACTGTGGGATGTCACGCACTCCAAGAAGATGCAACAGGAGAACAAGATTTTAAAACCAAATTATGTTTATTCAGCCTTAAGATAGAAAAGAGCAGTATATATAGATTTAATGATATCAGAATATGTTTCAAAAATATTTTCCTTTCTCATATATTACATATTAAAATATTTTCCCCTTATATATTTAAAGTGATAAAACCGACACTATTCTGACACATAAGCTCTCATACCACACTTCCCAGACACTGCAAAATCATTTTCCAATGGCAAATTTCCTTGAATGTCTGTCACCATACAGGTAGTTGGGCTTCCAAGATTATACAGAATGTTCTACCACTAAATTGCAGATGTTTCATTGCAAATAGAGTCCTAAATTGTCAGTTATAGAAAGATACACTTCTTGTCAAGGAAGTGGCCAAGTATCTTTAGCAAGGAGGGTGGTGGTAAGCAGGAAGGAGCTGGGACGCTGCACTAAAGGTGCACTGAGTGTCCCTCTGAACTCCCATTAGTCTGAGAAGAAGTGGGAATCTTTTCCTTATGTAGACACACCTGGGCATCTTACAGGACACTGATTTGGGTGGTGAGGCTTCTTTTCAAGTCGGTATCCAGCAAGAATTTAGGTCACTTGCATTTTGGAAAATCACCACCACTAAGTTATTGGTTATTCTGTTCTTTAAACTGTGGGATGTTCTCGCTCATCTTGGCCAGGATATTCCATTATGGAGGTAAAATCCTAGTCATTGGAAGGGCCATATTCTTCCAAACGCACAAATAGTGGCTAAAACTAGCAGCATTTACCCCCAAAATGCCTTGGTGAAAATATCTGATCACTACTCATGGAGGATTTTGACCTCATTTTCTGTCAGTGTCTTGGCTATTCTTTGGAAAAGAGTCACACCATGAATTTGGTTAGAGTCTATGTTTTCCACACTGATGTAAATAAATTACAATGATGGCACTGTTATTCTTCCCTCGAACCAAACTGTGTTATGGTCAGTAGAGAAGTAGACTGTTCCTTCCATTTTCTGTGTAATATGAAAATTTCCTCTGGCTTTCTATGATGAAATTTGTCATAAATTTAGAGGAACTCAAGATAACACAGCCAGGATTGCTAGTGCTCAGAGAGAACAAAAAGCCAACCACAGCAAAACAGTGGAGGTTCAAAAATAGAAATAACCCCCAGAGCTGGAGAAGAGCAAGGGGCCAGTGAAAGTCATCCAAAGGTGAGAGGTAACCATGGCAGAATGAACCAAAGCTGAGCTCTCTGGAGCAGCCAGCACTTCACGCACAAAAGGTAGTAATAATAAAAATATCTAATAATAATAAAAAATGCTAACTAGATCAATACCATAGCTCCATGAATCAACTCCCCATCTTATTCTCCTACACCAAACCTCATCATCACCTCAATGCCTTCTCCCCAGTCATGACACATTACTGAACAGTCACATAATCAAAGGAGTGCTGACTCAGCCATGGACCTGGCAAACCTTGCAGAGGACATTTAAATCAAATATTACATTTCCTGGACTGTGCTTCTGCATCCCAAAGTCATTGAATGTGTTATCAAAGAGGCTCAGGCTGCAATTCCATTTCATATTTTTTTTGGTATTGATGGAGTTCCAGCTCAGCACCTATGTTTTATTCAGGTAGGCAACATAATATTAGAAAATGGAATTTCCTCTCCTGTGTCCCCAATTTTACACGTAAACCCCTCAACCTTTCCAAGAAACAAACAAAGATAAATCAGACAGAGAACCCTGAACAGCCAAAAATTTTAAGCTGCGTAAGTCAGGACCTTACTGATTTCCACAGGTATTACAGTGGGGCATCTGAGCAGTTTAAATCAATAGAATTGATTTTGTCACTATAAATTCATAAATCACTACTAAACTACCTAAAATGCATGACTGAACAAAACCTCAGCAGCTGTTCCACTTTTGTCTGTTGTTACAGACTGTATTGCTCAAAGTATTCATGTTGTACTCCAGAGATAATTTTGCATCAGACTTCCTTTTCACTAAATAAACTCACTGGTTCCTATGGTTAAGTTCAGCATCTGAGTTTGGTGTCCCTGGAAGGAAGGACCTGCTGTCACAGAGAGAAAAATCGTTGCTTTTTCTTTCCACAAATCAATAAAAATTGTAAATGAAAAACTAAGGTTCTTCCATAAGTTCTTGCTGTCTTATTCATTTAAGGGAGAAAAAAATAGATTATTTAAATTTTATTTTGTGTGCTAATTATGACTTGCTTTTAATTTGCACATTTCACCACACAAATACAGATTGTGCAGATGTGTGTCAAGAAGCTAAGGGCAGGGAAACTTTCTTTCTCAATCTCATTTTTCCTATGCAGGATTTTAGGGGTCTTTCATCCTTCTAATTACCTACATAGAAAAGTATTAATTTTTGTACACTAGTAGAAGCTTTCTTTTCTGTTTGAATATATTAAAATAAAATTTGGAATTGCTTATGTTTAAGTAGTTTTAAAAATTGAATTTGCCTTTTACTTGGTAGCAAATGCACAGTAACTTCTTCCCATCTTGTAG
Organism: Trochalopteron elliotii; assembly: GCA_024734555.1. Taxonomy (NCBI): domain Eukaryota; kingdom Metazoa; phylum Chordata; class Aves; order Passeriformes; family Leiothrichidae; genus Trochalopteron; species Trochalopteron elliotii. The sequence continues at coordinate 541,370 of JANPWX010000081.1, read as the reverse complement.
CTGTTCTCTATAGACCTCATAACTTTCCTCTTTGGAGCAATCTTAAAATTTTCTAAAAATAATTTTCTCTGCAGTTAACATTATTTCACTGAGTTTTTTACTTTGACCTTGAAGCAGGTGTATTTCAAAATATAAAAATAATATCATGAATAAATGTGCAATTTATCTCATACTTCTGTTTGATAGAACATCCAGTAAATTTTCCACTGCATAAAAACAACCCCCTAACTATTAAGGTTTTCATCTTGTTTTCATCTTTAAGTAAATCAAAATGTTCCATATTTAGAAGAACTGAAATTATTCTGTTGATTTGCTTATAAGCCTTCTCTCCAGTTCCTGAATCAACATCATGGGCACAAGAGCTTAACCGGGTGCCAAAAGCAAAGTATTGTGTGTGTGTGTCTGTTTGTGTGCAGCTGGTGAGTAAAGATTAATAATGATCATGGTGATTACAGTCCTTGGCATTTTGGGGATTCTCACCTCCCTCTCAGATCTGGAATAGATAGTGAATGAAGTACACACAGCAATTTAGATGTTTTCTGTCTACAGTTCTGTGATCTGATTAACAAAGGCAGTTGCCTCTAACTCCTGCAGAATTCTATGTGAAATTCAGGTGTTCAGAAAATATTTTGTATGTCACGTTCTTTTTTTTTGTGTTTGTTCCACCCTGGACACTTACACTATTGTAATTGTATTTGTTTACAGTTATGAATTAGTCTAGATTATCACTTGATTAGACAAATTATATAGGGCAGGATCAAATCAATCTGCTAAAATTGTCTGCAGTTTTACAGCTGTTACAGATAGGGCTCTGAGTCCTGTGATGGCTGAAAATGTCAGATGAAAAAAGTGAGCTCAGACTCCTTCAGGAAAATGAGAAAATGAAACCTATCTCCCATGCCCATTAAAGCATTATCCAGTAAATAAAAAATGGATACAACTTTCTTCTCTAGAGCAATTTTGAGTTATTTCCTAAATAGGAAATTCTGGTAAAACTGTATTGAACTAAATTATTTACCAAGTGTCATGTGAAAATTGTTTCAGGATAACATAAGAGAGGAGAAATAATTTTGCGGTTTTTTCTTCAAATTTCCTATAACTGAAAATTTATTCAGTAGATCTGAGTTTCAGAGAGCTGTCATTTCAGTGTTGCCCATACTTTGTATTAGGAAAAAAAAAAAGGTCATCTGAGGGCTGACTGCTCTCCATTAAAATGACTCGTGCAGATATGGGTTGAAGTAACTGATTCATCTTCAGTCTCCTCTGCTAGTTCAAAACATTTTAATCTTCCTCTATGTGAACAAAACATGCTCACACATACATAGAAGCAAAAGGCAAAGTACTTCTGGTACCTTGTTTTGGTTTTGGTTTGTTGTTTTTTTTTTTTTCAAATAAATTTATTTCAGCTATAGCAGATATAAGGAAATCTGCAACCTGATTTTGCAAGAGATGGTCTTTTGGGATACATCACCTGAGTATTTTTTACACAAAATATATTTTGTACATATTTGTATATATTTGCTCTGTGGTCCAGGAGCTTTACTTTACTAGTAAAGTACTTTACTACACCAGTAAAGTACTGTACTAGGAGTACACTTTACTAGTGTACAGCTAGTCCTGCCTTCCAGAAAGCTTTCCCACACGCAGAAAAAAAGAGAAACCCAGGTTTCAGAAGCCACTAGACCCCAAAATTTTCCTCACACCACTGGTGCAAAGAGAGGACATTCTACTGCCTTGTTTCCCATCTACTGGCAGCAGAAAGCTGAGTATATAGGAACTTAGCAATTAAAACTTAACAGCAAACTTTCTTACCACTCTGTGGCAGCAGCAGATCAGCATCATCATCTTCTTTAAAAGCTTGGTGTGAGAGTGCAGCCTCTCAGGAGAGATTTCAGTAACTATCTGCACATCATTATCTTGATTCAGCTAAGTCTGACACTGATTACTGAAAGGAGCATCACTTATGCTTAGAGGTAACTGCGGTGTGCCTGTTGCCACAATGGATAAATCTGCTGTTTCACCATTAATTTTGATGTGATGAAAGATAAATCACTTTGAACTCTCTTAAATACTTCAGCTTACATTCTAATAAAATTCAGTAATAGGCTTCAATATCAAGAGCATTACTTTTCCTGTTGCATCATCCCCCATTTCTTTTGAAAAAAAACTAAATTAAGTTTAAAGATAAGTAAATCTCAGTGTTATACAGTTGTGGTGATTCCTATCAAAATTAATGTAATATTTCAAAATAAATAGTGTCCTTTTCTCCTGAGGGATGTACTGTAAAACCTTTGCAGAGGTATCAATTTCCTTCACCCTTTGTTTAACTTGTAAGATCCTATTTGCCACTCAGGTTGCAAGCTTTCAAGGGATCATAGATCCTTGGATTTAGTACTTGATAACCCTTTCCTAGGCTTGTAGTGTTGACACACATCGTATCTTCAGCTCTGAAAGAAATGTTCTCTCTCTGCTAAACGACTGTGCTGGTTGGTTGGATCAGCCAAAATAAAGTGTCCTGTAATAGCTTACGTGAAATATAATTTGCTCATTCATTCATAGAGACAGAAGTCCCAGACAATGAAGGATAATTAATTTTCAGGAGATTAAAAATTATTAAAATTATGGTTTTATTGTATATGTGAGCATACTCTTTTACTAAAATGGAAATTAATGAGTGAGCAATATACATATTTTAAAGAAGGAATTCATAAGAATAAAAGCCTGCTCTTCTATAGAGGTTAAACAAAATGATTAAGAACTTATAGGCTGTGGGAACTCAGGTCAAAAGGATTGACAAAATGCCAATACGCAGAGGAAAAAGCAAGTTTCAAGTTTCATGGTAGCTGTTATTTCATCTTAAGTATTTTTAGAAAGTATTCTGATATTCATAAATATCGAAGCTTTCCTTGAAGTGATTAAAACTTTTCAATGTAACTTGCAGCTTTTCTACTTCCTCATATCTGTAAAAATAGTAATACCCTTAAGTATTTCTTTGTGCATTTAGACATTTATGTTATTTAAAATCATGTACCTTCCCTTCGTGTATCTCAAAGAAATGTTGAGCGTTACAGCTGTGCACAACTGTGAAATAATATGACACATTTACTCATCTACTGTAGGAAACACTGCTCTGAACAGATGAAACTTAGAGCTGCATAATATACATCCATAATCAAAAGAAAAAATAATTCTGCTAAATTATCTGTAGATCCATGGAAAGCAATAAATCCTTCAGAGATGTTTTAGGCACTGTAGGATACAGTAAGAGTACTACACTAAGGATAAGAGTTCCCTAATAAACAGTACTGCAGAATTGGCAAATGTAACTAAAGTAATAAATGAGGAATGAGCAAAAAGAAGATGATAGACTTCAAATCTATTAGTTACAGAGAAAATCCAACATGTTTAAAGCCAGAGGATCATATTCTCTCCACAGTGTTTTCAGTGTGATGTTTTTTCTGAGTAATAATCAATTATGAAAGGCATAAGCTATAAGCGTCCTCTTATAAACATACAGGCCTTATTTATCAGTGCATTGTATCAGTTTTTCTCCATTTTAATTCCACTCCTTTCAGAGGAGTCACAGTGATGTATGAGGGTGGATCACAGCAGGATATCAGTGAGCATTGTCTTTCTCCTAAATTAGAGTGTGGTGAATTATTTCTCCTTTCCCAAAACAGACTAAAATTTGTGTCCATTTTTTATTTTGCCTTATTTGATCAATTTCTTGCATAGATATAAATGTGTGGTTGGGGAGAAGGTGGATCTGAGTGGGAGAAGGATTATTTATTCTTTTATTTCCATTGATCCCAATCTATATTTTCATAATCACAGAAGAGTTGAGGTTGGAGGGCATCTCTGGTCATCACCTGGTCCAGCTTTGCCTGTTTAAGCAGTTTCACCCAGAGCTGGTTGTTCAGGGCCATGTCCAGACAGAGTTTGAATATCTCCAATGATGGAGACTCCACAACCTCCCTGAATAATCTGTTCTAGGTCACACTCAAAGACATTAACAAATATCACACTGAACGTGTGGGGAACCGTGTCAAGTGTCTCTGATGTTTCTGACTGAGTTTTGGTTGTAGGAAGACAAGTTCAAAAAAGGGAGACAAATTAATATTAAATTCATAATTTGCAACTCTTTAGACACAAACTTCCTTAATTTTAGTTTTCCAGTGAGAAAGGACAGATAAAACAGACAGGTGAAGGTCCTAATGGTAAAGGTCCATTTCCATCCTGTCAAAGTGACTCAAATTAGATATTTAATCAATTTTTTTTCCCAAACTGAAAGAATCATAGTAAGAGTCAGAATAATGCATGAGGTGATGTGAAATAGAAAATAATATCTCAAACAACTCTTTGTTTTAATTTTAAAGTTAAAAAAAACCTAGTCATATATCATTGATGTGAAAACAAAAGAAAATAATCTCTGTAAATTTGAATACAAATTGTGATTTTTCTAATTATCATTCTTTAATATTGAAAAAAAATTTAATAATCTTTTTCTAAATGCAGAAGTATATATAATTTTTATATAATGTCATTCTCATTCATCTCTTTTTCCTTTCTTCTTTCTTTTGTTTTTTTCTCATAAAGAGAGTAGCACCTGGACAGACAGAGTCCTGAAAATAACAAACTCTTTTCACCTCTCTTCAACACAGTGTAAAGGTTGGAAAAACCCTATAATCATGAGCAGTAAAAAAAAAAAAAGCAAAAAAAAACCCAACAACAACAACAACAACAAGTTTTGTTTTCCATTTAAAAGACCATCCAATTTCCTCAGGAGCACACTAGGTAAGTTATTAGGCAAATCTAATCAAACCAGAGTAATTTGTGTTGTCAGGGCACCACCTGCAACTGTGTAATAGCTGATTCTAACTCCCCAGATTGCCTGACTGCTCTTAAATTTGACACAAGTCTAGATCAAGATTCACATTTACAGGAGGCCATTACTGAGCCCCTGAGAAATAAATTCTTCCAGTTACAAATAAATTCTTCCAGCTTGCCTATTTATCTGTTAAAATAGTTGGCACTGAGCCATTCTGCTGGATGATCACCTCCAGGAGACTTTATAATTTGGGACAAAATGACTATTGCCTTGTGAGACTCCTGCATGTTTGAGAAAGGCCAGGACACCTCCCCTCCTGCACATGGCCTGCTGGGTGGGCTTAACAGGTGAATTGTCAGATTTGAGATTCCCAGCAAGGAATGGTCCATGTTATCACTCTGTCTGTGGCAGTTGACATTAAGGATATTTTTCTTTATATCAACTCACACAGTGTACAATCCGCTCTTTATGTCTACACCAGTATTCCAACTTTTTTTTTTTTCTGGCTACTTGAATGAAACTTTTATCTTTATGTTCTAATTTCCGGAATGACATGTTATTATTACCAAGAATAGTGATAAGTAATTTTAGTGCCTGGAATAGGAAAGGACATGCTGAGGACCCTTCCCAGCTTTGGAGCTAGACTGTTGCTGAATTTAGCAGGAGGTATGAGCCAGCAGCAGATGCCTTTCTACAGAAGAATCTTTTTGCCATTTGTGAGGGACAGGAGCTCAGTCCACCCTTCCTTCTCACTTCTGAGCACTAAGGAGGCAAGGGTTTCATCCTCTTTATGGTACTCTGATACAACCAGTTTCCTTCTCATATTTTACCGGGATTTCCATGAGGTTAGGACCTTAGCTGGATATTTCGATGAATCCAGAAACATGTATCACAGATAAATGAAATAAACTACACAACACTAAAATTTTTCCACTCAGGTTTTCAGCCCTTTAAACATTTGCAACAATGCAATTTAATACAAGAGACCTGTCCTGGTTTAGGACAAATTAGGGGAAGGTCTCCAGAAGGAGCCCCCCAGAAAACAAACCTCCACCACCCCTTCCCCCCCAGCTCTGGGTTTGAGAAGGAATTCCTCGGAGGAGAAGTGGAAAAAACCTATTTATTGACAAATAAACAAAAACACTCCCCAACACAAGGGAAAAGAAAAATACTCAAGCAGTTGCTGTGAAAGGAGGGTGCAGAGCTTCTGTTTTCAGGCGTCGAGGACCCCCAGATATTCCCAGGTCAGGTCCGGAGCCGGTCCAATGATCTTCGGCGGGGCGGGGGGGAGGAAAGAAGAGAAAAAGGAAAAAAAAAAAACGAAAACAGCAAAAACCAGCAAAAGCAAAAACAAAAGCAAAAGCAAAAGCAAAGCCAGCAACAAAGCAAAGCCAGCAGCAAAGCAAAGGAACAAGTAGCCCCACCGTGGCAAAACAGCCCGCCAAGGGGGGGGGGGGGCAGCTATTAGACATAACAGTGCAGTACACAGAGATAAAGCTGCACGATTGGGATAGGAGGCACCGTCAACCCAGGACATTACCTTTACAAAAACATATGAACACACTTTTTTTTTTTCTTCTTTATTTAGGGACTGCATTTGGTGTCTCAAAAAAACAAAATAAAAAGACAAACAGCCTTAAAATCCTCTGAAATTAACAGAATGTTAGTTAACTAATGTTTTAAATTTTCTAGCAGGGAATTATAAAATGAACCTCTGATGCCACACAGACACAAATTTAACATAGTTAGAATAGCTGACAACAGAAAATCTCATATAAACACTGGAATGCAAATAATTCTAAGACTCAAGCTAAACAAGTACATATTTCTCAGATGCACATTCCTAATTAAGTCTTCCAAACCTCTAAAATATCATCACCACTGTCCTTCCTCTCCCTAAATAAGCATTTGAAGAACAATGAGCTCTTTGTAGCTAATAGGCACAACTGAAGAATAAATTGCATTTTTCATTCCTTGCTACCACTTTTTAGACCACTCTATGTGTTGTGGCCAACAGACTCTTTAAATCTATTCAAGAGCAGCATGTGCTCCTGACCACATACCAGCCCAGGGGAGTAATACATGCATATACGTTTGTATCCTATGCAGAATGTGTTTACAGTTACCCAGATCCTGTGCTTGCACTCATTGTGGCTGTGCATGGTGCTCCCTAGAGATGGCTGTAAATTACTGGTGTGTGAAACTGCCAAGCTAAGAGAGTTTTGTTGAATTTACTACAGTCATGAGCCAAAGCAAAGAAAAGCATTTGTGTAGGGTCCAGATTCTGCAGTCATCTCGTATGAGCCCCTCCATTGTACTCAGCAAAGAGCAAGGTGTCTTTGATGACTTAAGCTTTCATATTTTCCAGATTTCAGATTTCCATTTTTCCATATGCTAATAGAATGATGTACTGCATTAGCATATAATTTCAACTTCATATAAAGTCTTAGCAAGTCCTCTTCACAGTGTAGTTAGACAAAACAATCCTTTTCCAGCCCTAGAACCAAGGACACCATTGCAGCTTCAGACCCGAAAAGTATAAGCAGTGAATTCAGGAGAGCAATTTGAGAGGATGAGACTTCAGAAGGCATCACCCTCTTCCAGTAAGAGAGACAAACATACAGGTGCTGTACTGCCAGTTCACTGGCCACAACTGTGTTATAATCACAGTATAATCATAGTTGAAAGAACTATTGAAAACCATCCAGTCCACTCTTCAACTTAGCAGTACCATAATCACCCCCGAACCATATCCCCAGTGCCACATCCAGATACCTCTTGAGCACTTCCAGAGACAATATTCCATCACCTCCCTGGACTCCCTGTTCCAGTGCCTGATCACTCTTCCAAAGAAAAAGAAAAATTCTAATATCTAATCTGATCCTCCCTTGACACAATTTGAGACCATTTCCTCTGGTCCTTTCACAGAGGATACCAACAATCTCCTTTTAGGTAGCTGTAGAAAGCAATGAAATCCTTTTCAGGTAGTTGTAGAAAACAATGAAATCCCTCAGAAGCCTCCTTTTCTCCAGACTAAACCCCAGTTGCCTCAGCCTCTTGTTAGAGAACATGTTCTCTAGATCCTTCACCAGCTTCATTGCCCTTCTCTGGACAAAGTCCATCACCTCAATGTCCTTTGAAACATACTTGGAAAGTGTCTTGGGGTGACATGATGTTTGTATCCCAATCGTCTGAGAAATCTGGGAGCTGGGGAGAGGGAAGAGGCACGCAGTTTGTTTTTAGAAACTGTCCTCCACCGTCTGGCCTTGAGAGTCGAATTCAACACACAAGGAGAGGTTTTTTTTCTTTCTTCCAGTAGTTAGTTAGCTAGCATAGGTAGCAGCAGGAGGAGACACTTTGCTTTCTTTTTTTCCTTCTCCTCCTGTTTTTTTTTTCTTTCCTGTTTTTTTTCCCTTTTTTTGCCTTTCTTTGGAACTGTTAAAAATCTCTCTGGACTGAAGGCCCGGGGGAGCGCCGTGGGGGCTGCATCTGGAACCCACCAAGACCTGCGCAGCAACGCTCCCCAGCACCAGAGGCTCTGAGACAGAGCAATCACCTACAGGACGGACTTCTTTCCTAAATCTGTCATCTCTTCAGAGCGGCATCATCGGGTATTGTTCAATTTATTGTGCCAGGGAGTGTTTTGCCTGTTTAATAAACAGGGTTCTTTCCACTTCTCTCAGAGGAGGTTTTGTTTTTTTTTTCCAAACCAGCTGGGGGGAGGGGAGGGAGTGCCCCCTTAAGGAGGTTTCCTCCCAGGTTTGCCCTAAACCAGGACAGAAAGCAAGAGCTTTTTGTCTAGAGTCCAAAAGGGAAGATCTCATAAATAAATTTTATTTCCTATATATCACTCACAGTCTCTTTTAGTCACCTAACACTTATTGCAGCAATTCATTATAAAATTAGCAATGAGTGTACAGAAGACAAATAGAATTTAGGAGAGGCTGGGGTAACAAAATCTATGAAAAGATGCAGATCATTTTCATGCCTTGCTGTGAATACATATGAATATTGGGACTTACTGTAATATCTGCAAAATATTCTCCACTTGATGTATTGCAGCTACTGTTTGCTGTGTGATAAATTAACCTAAACTTTTCTATATGATAGCTATGTCACTTCCTAAAAGAGGACTGAAGAGACTGGCATGTGGATCAACTGAGCAAATATTTCATGGGGAGAAACATCAGATGTTATCCAGAGTAACATTTACGATGATGTTACAAGACAGGCCAACATCAGCTCCCTCATTGGAAGATTTTAAAATATTGGCTGTTGACAGTAAGGTTTCTTATCCATATATATTAAAGTTAAACATGTTTTCCTATAGAAAAGCAAACACGAGAATGTTCAAAGGCTTATGTTTTCATGTTTTACATGGAAAAAGGCTGGTACCAGAGATACGTGTCTTGGAGATTTGAAGATGGGGCCATGGATTTAATGGTGACATATGATAACAAATTTCTAGTCACTGTCAAATATCAGTGTAGGGTGAAATTAACTGGAAGCCATTAAATACAAAACTTGCTTGCAGCTTCCCTACTAACATTCAGTCACCCACCAAACTGCAGGTAACACATGCCTTATATTAATCTCCTGATAAAATCATATTACTAATACCTGGTCTGACTTTTGAGATAAATTTCCTCAATGCACAAAAAAAGACATCTTTAATACTGCACATCTCCTGTGGGTGAGCCTCTGATGAGAAACTCTGCTATACTAAGTCAACAAAGTAAAATAAATCAAATTATGTGAAAAAGTACAAAATGATTTATCAAGTCATAAGAATGGTGCAACAGAATCACCCTAATGATTACCATGGGTCATTTTTACGTTGTTTTTATTTGCTCATGAAATTAGTATTTAGTATTTGAACTAAAAACAAAGAAAAAAAGACAAAATACAAAGTACAAACCACCACTGAGGATCACTAAGCATTGGCACAATCTGCCCCAAGAGTTTGTGTTGTTGTTTTTAGCAGTTTTCAGGACCCTACTGTATACAGTAGGGTATACACGTACAGTACACAAGTACTGTATACTTGATCAGACCTTCTTTGATTAGGAGGTTGAACCAAAGATCTCCCAAGTATTTCAGCCTGAAATACTTGAGGACCATATATGCAAAATTTAGGACTATGATTGAAACACTTTCACTGGTTCAGGAAAGAAAATCTTTCTACTGCTTTTGGATTTTTTATAAATATGTAAAATATTTTTGACATATAGGATTTCTAAAAAATCATGTGTAAAAGATAATGAGATGAAGCAATGATTTGTCTAAGTATTTTTTTTTTTATATATATTTTCTAGCAAATAAGATTGAAAAGGTACTACTAAGGTACAATTCTGATGTCAGACAATAAAAGAATCTAGACCTGCACTTCTCACTGACTGAGCATTTTTTCAATGCAGGCTTCCTATGCATTTATTATATATTTTTGTATTCAGATTCAGATCAAAATATAATCAGATTTCTAAGATATTTCTTGGTCTCAGGAAAGGCTTAAAATTAAATATTGACAAAAAGCCTCTGAAAAATTAATTCATAGTTTGGATTTTTAGAAACTAAACATATTTTACGAAGCATTGTAATTTGTCTTTATTTCAAGAAGGTAAGGAAAATGATAAATTTAAATTTTAATTAATAGAAGCAGTGGAATATTTACTACTAACTGAGCAAAGACCAAAAAAGGAAAATGTTAATGGTTAATACACTGAAAGATCAGAGCGAAATAGTCCTTTCTAAACTAGTAGTAACACATTTTAGATGACCCTGTAAACATACACATGGACTGCAGGTGCATGAAACTTTTATTTTTTCTGTCTGTCCTGAAGCCTACTTATCTAAGATGATGCTATTGAATTAAATAATAATAATGCAGAATAATAAATAAGAATAAATGCAGCTTTTGATATCAGCAAATTACAACAGCAACTCATTTTCATTCTATTCAGAAATCACCTCACATTCAGCTGGGAGAATAATGAGATTTAAGCTCCCATAATAACATTCAGAAACAACCTCTTCAAGTTCTTTCAGGCAGCACCAGCAAATAGAAGTTGTTCAAGTGTGTCACAAAGCTGCCAGCATATTAGTCTGGCTCTGAGAACGCTTTCAGGGGCTGCCTGGTGTGTGTGCAGGATATTTTGAGACCTGATTCAGTTTTAGATGAAGTTCCTAGAAAACTTCCCTCTGATTTAAATGAAAGATGACTGCCTTTTTAAGATTCCTCCTGTTGTGGATGAAAATAAACAGTCTCTGGTTTCTTGTTTGATTAAAAAAAATGGGTTTAATGTTGTTAGTCTTCAGCAAGATGAATCTTAAGGCAGAGCTACTACAGCTGTGTAAACCTACTCTATTAAGTCTACTACCAGTTTCTGTGCAGACAGAATTGACATGGAGTGGTTTGGAACTAAATTATTATTTCCCAGCTGAAGAATTTTCAAGACGTAATTACAAATTCAGCCATGTAATAAATGAAGAAAATGATGACCCAGAGCATGTAATTATACAAAGCAGATCAAATACTAACTGCCTAATAAAATTCTATTTATATGAAAAAATATTAAAAATATTATATACTTTTCCCTGAGGTATGGATGTGAATTCTAATACTAAAAATATTTTTACACAATCAAAGAAAATAATTATTTACTCTGGTGGATCATAAATATGGATAGTTCTGCTGCTGGATGTCATTATGTTTCTGGAATTAACTAAACTCCTATTTGAAATTCCTTATGCACAAACTAACTTAGGCATGTGATGATTTTAAAGTGTGTCCATAAACCCCATTGAACTCAATGGTATTTAGGGATGTGTGTAATGTTAAAAACACACTGAGTTGTTTTCCTCAACACACGTTTGCTCATAATGAAGTCTAAGAGGATTTTAATAACTTTGGGCTTATTGATTTAATGGAAAACAAACATAATTTTGTCAGTTTATAAATAGCATATGAGTTAGAAGGGCCATAAAAGAAACCATAAATTTAAGGCACCACAAAGAAGTACTTAAAAGAAAACAAAACAAACTCACAAGCCCTTTTCAAAAATGACTTGAACCCGGAAGAATCTTCCTACTGTTTGCAAAAACAAATAGTTTTTATTTTATTAGGTAATTAAAAGTCAAAAGAATTCTATGCAATTTATTCAAATAACAATCAAATATTTAAAATTTTAAAAGACTTTGGGAAATTTTATGCAGAATTATGAGAAAAACTAAAGCGTGTGTTTTTCAGTGTTTCAAAAGAAACCATTTAATTAAAGAAATTAATTTAAGCAAGAGAGATGTTTGTGTGCTCTTACATTGGCTCTCTTTGAACTAGTTTGTGGATGTGTTCATTATGTTTGTAGTACTGATCTAGAGAAACTTTTTAATTGCTTTTAAAACTGCAGCAAAAATTGTGCCAGGACATAACATTCTGAGTGTTTTAGCTCTTTCTTGTTCATTGTTATGCATATTTATGTCATTTTCTACAGACCAGAACACCTGTCAATATATGGCAGTGCAGATATGTATTGAAGAGTACTCGATATTCTACATTTATCTGAAAAATGTCCCTACCTCAAATTTTAATCATCTTGGAAAGATTTAGAGACCATTGACTTGATTTAGGTGACCTATGCCATATGCAACATGAAAAGGCCTCAGAACGGTTCATTATAAGAAGCAAATTTGTGAAATATTCCTAACTAGAAAAAACAATCAATGCATACATAGAAAAAAATCTTTTTGGTGGGTGGTTTTGAAAGAAATAAAATATTCATAAATTATTTTTAATCAGGATCACTTCATTGTTTTGATTTACTAGGTAGATTACCTCAACCCTTATATCAACAGAGCAGGGTAGGTAATAACATTTAACAATGGAATAGGAATTACATGCCAATGATGATTACTTCTTCAATCAATTTTGTATGGAAAAAAAAGATGAATATCATTGTATCTTGAGGAAACATTCAAATACTAGTTAACTTAAAGCTTGTACTTCTTGAACTAAAATACTTTCATTTCCCAAGAACAGTGAAGTGTTTTAAAGTTGTAAACATTGTCCTTTTGTGGTAGACAAAGGAAAATAGATATGAAATCAAAATGTTCTTTTATCAGTTTTTATTATTTACCTGTATAAAATTACTACCTTAATTTCCATTTTGTAGGTGTTCTGTGGTATTGTGGGTATATAAAGTATTAAATATCACTTAGATTGATAAAAATATGGTTTTATTTTTAATTATATTAACTTGATACTAATACATTACATTTTTATTGTTTGAAGTATGAAAACAAATGATCACATCCAGTCTTAATAGATATTTTCAGAAGTTCAAATACATACTAATTCTAAGGCATATTATTTTACGTCTTGTTCTGACCAAAAACATTCTTGTTGGTTGTGTTTTCCCATTGTTGCCTACATTTCTAGGTTTCATGAATTATCAAAGACTAAGTTTTGGTTATTTCAGTTGCACTGAACTGTCAGAGGAACAAGCAGGGAGGGAGTCCCTTAATTTAGTTCATTCATGGAGAAGATACTTTTTCACATATCATTTGGCTGTTGAGTTTGTCTCGTGCAAGACTTGTGCATCTTGTTCCACTGGGCATGGCTAAATAAGCCAAGCTGAGGTTGTTTCACAGCTCATTACCTGCTCCTCCTGGCTCCTGGCAGACACTGGATGGAGTACCTGCTATTTAATCTCAAAGGATTAAAAGCACAAGACAAAATTCAGTCCCAGCAAGCCTTGAGTTACTTAGCTTATATCTTCCTCTTGCTCTGAACACACAGAGTGACAGAAGATGCTGCTATTCTTGGTAATTATATGATTCTTTTGCCCTTTCCATGATGCCATTCATTTTTTAAAAAACTTTACAGGCACTTAACTAATATATTATTGCTCTTCTGTGCAAATATTAAGTACAGCATTTTGTGGTTCAGAGAAGATATCAGTTATTGCTAATGCTGGGTAATGAAAGGGGGTTGATTAATCAAAACACATGTGGTTTAACCATGAATGTGGCAACAGTTTAAAATGAGTTTAAGATAAACTGCCAGTTTGCAACATTTAAACAGCCACGAACTATGCAGATTTGAAAGTTTATTCCAGTTGTTCCCCCTTGTAAAGGAGATAATGAAAAATATTTTCATAGACAGTAAAATTTCACAACCTCTGGGACCTAAGGATGCAGCTAGAAGCTTTGATCTCCAATTTAATATGGAGAGATCATCATGAACAATTACATGCCACATTTGCTCCAGTTTGCTTTGAAACACTAATTCATAGGCTTACATCCTGCATTTGCACCTGTGTTTTAGAACCAAGATTTCTAAAGCTGAAAATATTTTTGGCTGTAAGTAAAGTCCACTGTAAACTTGGACAAGGAGCCAAACAGGTATTTTAACCTGAAGTATCTGTGGCAATTTTTTTCTATCTTCAAATGTAATTGAAACTTTCAAATTACTGTGAGAAGAGAGTTTGAAACATTATAATAATTATTCTTCATTTTCAAAGATTAAGAAAAGTGTGTTTACTATTTTAGAGGCTATTGCCCTCTCTTTAATTTAAATCTGTCATCCATTACTGATGCTTTTGAATTAAGTTTTTATTTAACAAACCAATCCAAACCAGAGCAGCAGTGCATCTGAATGAAGGCATAGAAATATATATTTGAAGAGTTCATAGAGACATTAAAATATGACAACTTTTTCTTTTAAGAACCACACCAAGGTGATGAAAAGTGAATGAGTTTTAATCCAATCAATGAGAGTGGCAGTTTATAAGTAATCTAAGCAATGCATGGGATTTACATAAATTTTTACTAAGACAATTTCACATCCCTGATGATTTGTGTTTTACTCTACAGAGTACTTTTTTCTGATGCAGTTTTCCCTTGACAGCTTCCCAACACATTTTGGATCCAGACTAAAAAAGATGTTGAAAGCACAAATATCTGCTAATTCAAGCAGCATTGTGTTAATCAAGTAATAGTCTTAGCTGTATTTATCAATGATACTTATTACTAAGCCTCCTTACATAGATGTCACTACACAGAGATATGAACACATAGGAAGCCTGCTTAAACCAGCAAGGTTATTTATTGAAAGTTATGGCCCTTTGTAAGAGATAATTGTATCTATTCTGAAATAATTTTATCCTAAATGGTAAGCAAGAGTTTTGGACAAACCCTTCTCTAATAGTTGATGTGCTTTCCAGTAGAAGAGACACAGAACAAAACCAGGATCGTGAGCTTCTCCCTCTTGAAGTAAAATGAAAACATGCACTGGAATTCTCAGCATGCAACCACACTGCAGATCATAGGGAATCAGAAGCTTCTCTAGATGGAGAATTCCTGTTAGCTTCCACAAGAGGCAGAGAGTTTTTCAGGCAGAAAAGCTATGATTAGCAACTTAAATCAGCACTTTGAATTCCACCCAAAAAATATCAGGCTACAGATGATGGAACTATTTAAATGTGGTAAAACACCTTTCCATAAAGAATACAAGATAGAGTAGCCTGAATTTTACCAGTTCTGCAATGCTGCAAGAAGAAACAGTTTCAATGGGCACAGACAAGCTACATTTTTAATTACAAAAGTAATTTTCTCTTAAGAGCATTTAAAGGCACCAAAATGAACAAAACCTATTGTGTTGCCCTCACTTAAAAACCAGAAAAGATGTTATGATTAAGATCTCAAACCACTAAACTCATTATTTTTACAATAAAATATTCTCATATCTACATTGGGACGATCCAGATCTGTTGTACATGTGACCAATAGGCTGAATGAATTAGCATAAAAAATAAGGATTTATAGGTAATAACACATATCTAATTATAATGAAAATATGTGTGTGACTGCCCAAGCTGACACAAATACCAAATACATTGTTCTTGTCAGTTTTATAATAATGTGGAAATCAGCATTTTTTGAGAATAAGTATGCATATACATTTCTTTCTGACTCTATATCAATCATTAAGCTCAATTTTATGATTGCCAGTTTAGTTTATATCCCTTCAGATCAAGAGCAGTTCACTTCACTAATAATTTAGATGTTACTTATAGTTTAGAATACCATCATGATCTATGAATTATGTAAGTTAGTAATGAAAGAGCCCATTGCCTCAAATGGGAACGAACTAGTTAAGTCATGCTGAAAGCAGCAATACCTGTCTCCCTCACTGAGAAATAAAACAGTATTTAAGAAAATGACACAGAATACTGCCAGCGGGAATTAGTACCTTTATGTTTTCATTTATAACAACAGTGAAATTCTCCTTCCCTGATAGCAGCCTTTTCATGACAACATTTTCATCACAGATTTGGAGATGGATGAAGGCAGTTATGAGACAAATTGTTATCCAATACTGAAGTTAAACCTTTAGTACAGCTTCTTCATAGCTTTATAAGATACTCAGCTCACTCGGTTCTTTTACACCTTTCTATGTCTCCTCTGTGTGGGATCAGAGCTTGGTAAGTAAAACTATATGAGTCCTCAGCTGATCTGCTCAGAGATTTCATTTTCCTGAGTCCATCAAACTGAAATATCTTTTAAAATTTCTAGCAGGACATTTGGGAATCTCCCATTATCACAACGATTCTGGAAATACCAAGGTATTGAAAGATTTTTCTTAAAGGCTTTCACAGAACAGAAATTCTTTGAAATTCTACAAAAGAGAACTCATATTTTATATTTTGTTAATTTAAATTTAGGGCTCAAAGATTCAATGTGCTGCTTCTTAGCCAAGGAGACAGTTCTGAAACTCCTCTCTTTTGTATGTGCACTTGAGAGGAATAGAAAACTCATCTCTACATTTAACCTGGAAAGATAGAATCCTTTTTCAGTTGTGTGCATGTAGCAGAGAAATTTCTTTAGATGATTAAAAAGAAAATAATCTCTGATACATTTGAAAAATATGTCTCTCCCCTTCTACTTTCAGTAGGATACAAGGCAGTATTTTTCTTCCTTCCTGCCTCTTGGAACACCCATTAGGCAAACGATGAGTTTAAAAGAATTTGTGCACAGAGATAAAATGTCCAGAAGCCCTTGAACTTGAAATTATCAACTCAACTGTTCTTCAGAGTGGGGAAAAAAAAAAAAAAAAAAAAAAAAGAAGTAAGTAGGAATAAGAATGTAACTGCTGATGAAAATAAAGTTGCAGTGCATCAGGTGTATCAGTAAGTTACAGATACTGATAATTGTTGGGAAGCCGCTGTTGAAATTTGTGATGTCAAATAATAGATAGTTCTCCATATGTGTCTCAAGCTGGCATGCTCAACAAGGCTGCACTTTGTGGGTGACAGAACAGAAAAAAAAGCCAATTTGTTTATTTACACTTTTAATTAAGGCTCTGAAAGTTTTACAAAGCAATGAGACATCTTCCCACATTAGCTGTGCTGCTGTTCTGCAGCAAACAGCACATTCTAACAGATGTATTTTATTCACATTATTTTCTTAGATTGTCTTCTGCATTTGGCATCTCTATTTTTAGCTAATTAGATCTTTTCCCCCTTTGGGAAAACCGCTGTAAAAAATTGTATTGAGGGAACAAATAGAAGTATTTAGTTGGAAACCAACCTAATTGCTGCAGATTATTCATGTTGAAGACATAGGCTTTTTACCAGATCTTTATGCTTTAATCTGAATTATTTTTATTATTAGTTTGGGCACATATAACTTGTCATTAACTTTCTACAGCAATGTTTCCATTCTGTTTTCCTAAAGGGATGTTTCCTTTTTCATGGTATACTCAGAGAATTGAGATCAAATGGAATCCTGGGCTTGATACTTCAAAGCTTTGCCCTTCTCAGTATTGAACAGTTTCCTTGGAGGACCCTGAACAAATACTTTTTATTTTCCTAGCTATTCTTCTTCGGTAATTGTAACTACTGAAATAAAAAATGTGATGTTGCTTTTCTGAAAAATATTGCACAAATTTATTTCTGACACTACATTTACAAACATCCGTGTAACAGTGAATTATTTACATAAAAACAGCATACAATTAATGAAATTAAGCATGTAAAATCACTGATTTCTTTAAAATAAGAAAGATTGTTCAATATCTGTGGTAGGTTAACCTTCACTAAAAAACATCCACCCTGGTGATCAGTCACTCCCACCTTGTGTATTCATGAATGCAAAATAATAGGTGGGATCAATGACCAGAAAAAATTAAACAGTTCTTCCCTACTTGTTAAAAAGAAACTCACTGAGCATATCTAATACATATGTTCACTTTTCTTTGCTACATTTAGCAAATTGTCAAGAAGTCAGAAAAGTACTTTCTTACAGCCATTTTTGCTTCAAGGACTTAGATCCAAATTTTAAAAGGCTTAAATTATTCCTGTGATGAATATGGGACTATTTTACCATTTTTCCACTGTCATAAGGGAAAGAGCTTTATCACTTGTCATACCATAATCAAGAGTTTCAGAGCAGCTGGTAGAGATAATAGCTTCTATTTTTCTCTGGAAAAATTGTAAATACACATAACCTGAAGAAGTTGTTGCAATCTTCAGATTGTCAGGGTGGTGTGCATGGAGCTCTGCCTGATGGGTGAGAAGCTGACCTAGAGTTTGTGGGTAAGGACTAAAGGGAAGGTAGGGACAGGAGACATTATAGTGGGGATCTGCTACAGGCTGCCTGACCAGGAAAACCAAGCAGACAGATAGGAGCAGACTCGTACTCACAAGATGTGGTCCTCATGGGGAACTTTAACCACCCTGATACTGGATAGAGAAACAAAAAAGCAGGGCACAGGTAATCCCAGAGGTTCCTGGGATGATAACTGATGATAACTTCCTTCCCCAGGTGCCAGAGGAGACCACAAGGAGAGATGCTCTGCTGGACCTTTGTCTTGGTTTGGAAAGACAGGTATCTGCCAGGGAAAGCTGGAGCACCCCTTGGAATGGAGAATGCAAACCCCCCCCGCTCCAAATTATTATAATTTATCAATTAGAGGCTTTCAGGCAAAGATATGGGAATAAGAATGACAGGTTTTTTACTAGGAATATTAAAATAAAAATATAGTAGTACAAAAAAACAACTAAGCAAACAAACAAAAATCCTAGAAAACACTGACAGAGTCAGAGATACGACCTGACACCCTGTTGGTCAGGGTGTTGGAAGCAGTTCAAATAAATCATCCTGCAGTAACAGATTTGGTTCTGTTGGAGTAGAGATGATCCTGTACAAAGGGTCCAGTGGCAATGAGATGGGTCTGGTCTTCCTCTGGGAATCCAGTGGAAAACAGGCTACCTTAATGTTTCTGACTCCCAGTTTTCATCTAGGTATGAATGCTTGGCTCCTCCCACTGTGTGGAGCATCTCCCAATGGGATGATGTAATTTTATCAGTCACTCAGTGAGCCTTAATGGCCCATTAACAGAAGATAGCCCCTGGAGGTAGGATGGGTTGTGAAAAAGATAAGGAACACTGCTCCACCTGGTATTAACAGCTGGCCCATTATCAGAAGACACCTGTCCCCTCCCCCCGGAGTTATGAGGAATGGGTTATACAAGAGATAAAGAAAACACCTCCCTAGCCAGTTTCAACAGATGGAAATAGAATACACGTTTTTGGTCACATACTGCAAACCAAGACAACCTTTTTCTCACCAACATGGAGCAGCTGCTGGGAAATGTGAAGGGCATCCTGGACTGCAGTGACCATGAAGCAGTGGAATTTAAGATCCTTAAGGATGTGAGGGGGGTTCATAAACAAGATCACTACCCTGTACATCAGGAGAGCAGACTGTGGGATAAAGTCCTGCAAGGACGAGAGGTACCAGAAGGAGATGATTGGAGGGCTGGAGCAGTTTTGACATAATACAGGATGAGAGTTGTTCATCCTGGAGAAGAGAAGGTTCTGGGGATACCTTCTAGCATCCTTCCAGTACCTAAATGGTGCCTACTAGAGAGCTGAAGAGGGGCTGTGTGCAAGAGCATGTAGTTATAGGACAACAACTAAAAGAGTAGAGTTAGATCAGATGTAAGGAATTCTGAGAGTGATGAGACACTGGAGCAGACTGCCCAAAGAAGCTGTGGATACCTCATTCATAGTGATGTTCAAGACCAGGTTGAATGGGGCTCTAGCAACCTGATCTAGTGGACTGTTCTTGCCCATAGCAGAAAGTGCTGGAAGCAGATGATCTTTAAAGACCCTTCCAATGCAAACCATTCTATGATTCCATGAGAAACTCTCAGTTCTTGGTTTTTTTATATAGATTAAACACAAGCTAACCAGCTTGGAAGAAGAATTAGTGCTCAGAGTCTGAGGCAGCTCTTCAGCTTGCACAGGCTGTTGTATCTGTTGGGGATCTGCAGGTGACTCCTTCCCACAGCTCTAGGGGCCCAGAAGACCTTTAAGCTTAAGGAAGCACCACCAAATCATGTCAGTCTCCTGTGTGGATTCAGTGTTCCTTTTTGTAGTCAAATTTCCAGTCTCTTACTCGACTAAGAATCACTGGTAGTATTTATCAAGGGCCCAGCTAAGACCGCAGCTGACATTGCTGTCAGTGCACCATGTCCATTATCCACTAAATTCAATGTTTTGTGACCACTGCCCTATTTTCTGCTCTTAAGTCCTTATTTTTATACCTATGACTCCTCCAAATTCTTCTAGTATGAATACCAAAGCACAATAGTACACAGAGCAGGAAGAACTCACAAAACTCTTGCTTCAGGGTTGTTATAACATCTATTCATCACTGGTTTTTGTTTCATAAATCTACAAGTTTCAAAAAAATATTTTTCTGAAAATGAAGTGTGAGCAATGGGGAAAAAAAAAAAACCTGATTCCTACAACAAAGCACCCTGATAAAATAAAACCAAAAAAACCCTCAGCATTTTCAAGGGATCTAAGCATCACTGACAATGGTAAAAAGAAGTCAATTTAGATAAATCTCCTGTGGTTAGTCAAAGCTCTGCGTGATATGTTGAATTTTAATCTTAATTTAAAACTACAACAAAGCCATCAGGGAGCCAGTGGTCAGAAGTTAACATCCTAATCGTCAGTGATGTTGCTGATCTCAGTGACAAAACTCCTACTGCAGGGTAACACAGTTAGCAGATGAATGGGTTTGTGTTGTGCTCAAATACCCTCCCACGCAGTGACCAGAACATGCTGCAGATGCCACAGTCATAGAGTGGTCCATAGTTAAGTCAGGCATTCAGATGAAATTTAACTCCATAATATTCTTTCAGCACACAAGTTTCTCTCTTAAGAGATAACACATTTAATCCTTTTCCCAAGTACAGTTCTTTGAAATACTACTATATTAAGGACTTCATAACTGAAACTATTGTATTAAATAAAATATCTTTTCACTAACAGAACATGAAGAGAAGATAATATTTTGCACTAAGGACTTCTGGAATAAAACACTGACTGAAGAAGAGATAATGCAAACATGAAACCAAGAAAGGGTTTCCAGTAGGATTATGATGAAGCTAGAATAACATGTAGTATAGCAAAATATTCATTCTGAGAGTCTACTTGACAAGATCTTCTATTTTTGGTGTATCTTTAAGGAAGTTTTTTAAACTAAAATTTGTACCTAAAGGTGGCTGATTTTAAAAAACCCAAACAAACAAATAAACAAACAAAAGGAAACCCTTTCAGAATTGACAACTCATTATAGCACAGAAACTTTTCCAAGCCAAAGCCATCCAGAACATTTCAACACAACTGAGAGATATAGAAATTTGTTTCAATACTTGCTTGTAAAAATTTCTGGTGAGTTTATGGATTAAGAGTGAATAATCAAGCACTGAATAAAGCTAAATGAAAACGTCCATGAGCCATGCATGCTTCGAAGAAAAACAAGTGATTTTTGGTAGTTTTATGGTTGTATGACAGATAGCTTTTAAAAAGAGAGAGGATTTAAAGACTGCCAAGAAATGAAACATCAAAATATAAGTTATTAATGCTTCTTCAGTATCATAACTACAATAACAAGTAGATAATTCCTCACAGATGCAAAGCATTTGACCAGGTGACTGCAGAAAATGTTTACAATAAATGCTTAGCAATGTTTGCCATGTTCAACCTACATTAGTGTATTTACACACAAAGAACTGTGGCCCTGTTTTTGTATTAAAACAGTCCCTTCTAAAATGTTATATGAGGATCTGTGGACCCCTGCTGAAATACAAAGGTTAGCATAACTCTATAACAATCAAGTACAAGCAAAAAAAAAAAAATCTTTGTTTAAGGTGATGTGAAAAATGTGATTTTTTGACTGTAGACCTAAGTGCATATCACATTGTACTCTTCATACAGCACTGGCTGCTCACTTTGGTTACCCTTCCTCATAGTGTTCACATTTATAGCATTATCTTTACAGATGAATGAAAAATAAAAAGTAGATGCAAAGCTTTTAAGAATCCATGTTATCAGAGTGGCATTGATTATGGTGTTCTCTTGGCTTTATTTTGTTTGGGTTTTAGTCAGCATTATAGTTACTGTGTATCAGATCATAAGAAAGAACTAGATATTGTTTTCCTGATAAATAAATAATTATCTGAAACAGTTAATAATTTCATTGATTCTTCAGGAAAACTAGGGGTTCAATCATTTCTGCAACCTCTTTGTTCTTTCTTTCCTGGCACGGTAAACCTTGCAGGCTCCATTGAAGTAGGGGGCGTGTTCATGGCCAGGTATTGCTGCTGCAGCTTGGGAATTAAAGCATTATTAAAGCAGTAAACTGCAATTTTTGATTGAGTCTACAATATTGTGTCATGGTTGTAATTAGTAAATTACAACAGGAGTCTTGAGGGAATCACATATTAAAGCTATGTGATTACTCAATTTGTTCACTCATGATTAATATTATTGCACTAAACATAAAAGGAAATGATTAATGACTTATCTACAAATTACTTAATACTTCTGGTAATGGTGCAGGATAGAAGGTAAATGCACTTGGAAACTGGTTTACATAATCAGGGAACCTAAACCAGTGCTGATAATTTTTCTGGTAAAATGATACAAAAATAATTGTTCTTCAAGGAGTAATAAATACATATAAACTTTACATCATGTAATTTCAAATGTATTTGTCAAAATACTTGCATATAAGAAAAAGTATTAATGTTTGCTCTCAGACTTTGCAGCCTCCTAAGACACTTCACACTTAATGTCTGGCTTGCAGCAGAAACCAGCAGCAAAATATAATAAGGTTTAGAAATAGGCCTGTTTAAATAATAAATTACATAACCTAGCTTTTTTCCTAGTACAAAATTGACTTTCAAGTGGGGATGTATTAGAAAATAAGATGGGTATATTTTGTATAATTTGTTCCTAGTTAAATTGCTATGATTTTGGGGACCTTAACACAAATGGTAAAAGTCATTATATTGAGTATGCATTGTTTCTCTCATGAAAAAAACAATGTTCTCTTTAATTTTTGTGCTGAAGGCTCTTTTAAGGATGAATTAGAGACTAGAGGACAACTTAGTGTTCATCCTGATTAACATGTGAAACCTACAGTAGAAGGCAGCCAGACCTGGTAGACTTCGTGACTCAGGGAATTCTTCCTCCTGGTCATGGAGAGAGGACTTTTCTCCCCCTCAGACCTTGTGGTGTCTGACCATGGACAGACTCATGGATGCAGAGGCTCCCTGTGGCCATGTCCCATCAGCAGTGAGGTGGGGAAGAGGTTTGTGGGTACAAACACACAGGGCTCTCCAGTGCTTCCACATGGACATTCTCCCTCTTCAGATCTGCTGACTTCCCACACCACATCTATACACTCCTTGTATATTATCCCAGACTCCAAGTCCCTGTAACATCTTTGCCCAGACCCCAGGTGCCTCCCACAGTTCTGTGGGAAATATTAAAGGTAAGAAGGCTTTCAGAAAGCTGTGAAAGCGGGCCCCAGAAACAGAAAGAGCAGAAAACTTTAGAATTAGCTGCAACTGCAAAGCTTAAAAGTAGGAAAAGTTACAATAGTACAGCAAGCAAGAACGTGAAACAATAGTTTGAGTTTTAGGATAGACCTTAATATTGCAGAAAAATATACCCAGCAAGATAGTAGAGTTTTAAGCCAAATAAGAGTATTATTTGTTGTTAATAAAAAGCATACAAGCAAGCATTGTTTGAAATAAGTGTACGTGTGTTTTCAGTGATTAGCTAGAATAATTGTCTATAAGCTTCAACAATATGCTATTAGCTAGAAAGTTTTTAAAATGCCTTGTAACAAAGAAATCTTTAGCTACTGATAGCAAGACGTGAGCTGTTGCCATCTTTCAATTGTCTAAAACCCCGTTATAAAACTGATGCCACAATAAAAGCTCGAGGAACATCTAGCAGTACCTCAGTCCTGTTCATGCTCAAATCTCCAAACACAAGTTCCTTGGTCAGATCCTGAGGCCTTGAGTCTTTCCAGGTGCTGGGATCCTGTTACTACACACTAGTCCAAGGTTACTAGTGGTTCTCCTCCACACCCTCACACATAATATGTCTTTCATCAGTGGCTGGCACTCAGATCTCTCATCCTACTCACTCACTAATCCCTCCTGAAGGTCACCAGTGGCTCACACACTCATACACAGGATGAAATGCACTCGTGCACAAACTGGTTAAGAATAGAATTTAACAAGGACAGGGCTCAACCAGAGGAGTATTCCAGCTAGCAAGTTCCTTGCACTCAATTAGCCTCTGTGGTTCCAGCTCCTCTCCATTTCCCATGCTTGTTTTCCCCATCTATTTGCATCCTTTCTCCACCTGTGTTTCATCCCAAATAAACGCTCTGTTGCTAATTACACTTTCCCTACTGGACTCACTTTTTTTACACCTGTACTCCAGTTTGGTATCTCACAGATTGTGGTTGCTGAGGGTTGCTGACCTTGCTGTATCTCACTTCTGAGAGAGGCCCAGCTGACCCTTCAATTATTTATGAGATTTGGTCATCTCTCACCTCACTGCCATGTAACTTTATGGGAAATCTGGCCATTATTCACAGTACAACCCATAACACTTGTCAACTTCTCCCTCTATTATCTGTCATACCCAGCAATTTCTCTTCCCATGTCCAGCAGTTTCTCATGGTGAGTTTAGTTAGTTATACCCCAGGCCATGTCCTAACATGTGCCTGTGTACATTTATTGTGCCCACTCTTCACAAGAATTTCATTTGTGTTTGCCTGCTGGAATGAGTGAAGAATGTAGCTTTTTGTAGCCAGACTGGATTAATCATTTTTAACACTTACTGCACAGCATCAGAACACATAAGAAATGAATTATTAAACAGTACATCTTCTCAAAAGACCTTCATATTCTCATTTTAAAAGGATACTTTAATTTGGAAATTAGATTTAGAATATGGAAGTGATGCATTTGGTAGGCAGAAGGAGAAGCAGATCAAAATTTGTGTATAACTAGGAATCTAAATTTCCGGAATGGATGAACATTCTTCTGAAATATCAGCATATAAATGGAAATCAAACAATGCAAATGTATTAGATAATGCACAGGAGAAAATTAAGAAATAATATCAATACACTAAGTATATGCCTTACATTTGAAAATAAGATATATTTCATGGTTTGCTTATATTATAGCAGTAGAGACATCCCAGCAAATAATTTTATTGAAGAAAAAACAGTCAAACTAACAAAAACCAAAAGAAAACCAGGGATAGGTAATTACAAATTTATACACTCAGTTCATGTTTTGAGGTTAAGATAAGTTTCGAATACAATTAAAGATAATTTCTTTTTTTGCTAACAGTGTCACTTAGCAAGGATTTTCACTGGAAAGATATTGATGCCTTGCCTAACTTTTCTAATTGCTAACTTGAAATGTCACCTATGATTTAATTATGTCTGTATACAAATTTAATGATCTTTAAGTAAGACTTTTTGGCTTTAGTCTAAGAAGAAAATAGGATTTCCATTTCATCTAAATGACAAAATTTTGAAGAAATTTATACTTTTCTCAATGTTATTGATCTATCTTTCATTAATAATATCATTCACATTTGAGATTCTACTAGAGAAAAATAAAATAATCAGAGTTACTATTTTTATATGCTAAAACATCTGATAATTTAGAGGGTCACTAAAGCCCTGATATGACATTAAAACAAAAGAAAAAATTATTATGGAGATCACTAGACAGTAATACCAAAAGTTTTCATCATTAGGTACATAAATAATATCAACTAGAATATACTTTACGTATGAAAATTTCACCAGTGAATGCTAGTTAGCCTTACTGATACTGAAATCACTGTGTATATAAAAAAAAGGGAAAAAAATTTTTCCTAAGTACTACCATAATTTCACCCAATAGCAATATTTTCAGAAGATGTTGGATGAAAATTCTATTTGTCTGACACAGGTGACAGAGCTTTTCAATGCATACAAAGTCTCCACTTGTGTGCTTCACTGAACCCCTTGCTTGTAAGATAAGGTCTGGGAACAGAATTTATTTCAACCAAGGTGCACTTGTTATTTGTATAATTATTTACATAGAGGATGGTGTTATTTTAATTCTCTTTGCCTAAAACCCCATTGATAGGTCCAAATCAAAGGGAGAAGAATATGCAGAAAGAGGGGGAGTTTGTAGGAAATGTTCAGTCCACTAAAGCAATAGAAAGGTGGAAAAAATAAAAAAAAACCTGAAATTTGAGCAGATGCAACAATGTGTAAAGTTTAGAGAGTTCACTAGCCAGATCTCCTGTGCTGTACTTATATGACACTTGCACCACCTCAGCATTTTGGTTGGTGTCTACAGCTGTTAGAGAGCAGCATCATGTTTTTAAGGCAATCAAGACTGCAGAATAGTCTATTAACTCCAAGGCATAACTATTTAACCAACTATGTGGATTTTTTCGCTACATTTTATGGTTAGCCTTATATATTTGTCATTTTTCCTACACAGTTTAAATTTGCAAGCAAGTCCATGTGCTGTTTTTCTGAACAAACCATGTCCAGAGAAATGTAAAAAAACCAAACAAAAACATGCCTATTTTTAGAAATGTTTGCTGGTGGAGGGTTTTAATTATGCTGGAAATTCTTCTTAGTTGCTTAGCAATTTTTTTCATCTCTCTCTGAACCCCATGTTTGGAGCTGTGATGCTGACCCTGCACCTGTCTGTGGAACTGCAGATGGCTGGTGTAACACAGGCTGTTGACTTCAAAACAGGAAGGAGGAGGAGAACCAGATTGCTGGTGAGATGCACACACAATTCCAAAATGCTAATTGTTGGTTCCCTAAAATATTATGAAGGCTTGTGCATTTGCAACTGGGATTCATCTTCATGCATCATTAAGGTGCTAATGTATACCTTTGGTGAAGGAAGGAATTCTGGTCAGAAATTACATATTTTAATTGTACACAAAGTGACTTACTGCACTGTTCAGTAATACATTCAGCTTCTTTCAGTGAAAGTGTCACATGCAGGAGGGAAAACCGAATACAGAAGAGCTTAAATAATGACCCAAATATGTGTCTATTTTTTCTAATAATGAAACAGAATCCCAAAGTAAACATAAATCAAATAAACTCACCATTTTTAGCTTTTAAAAAAACCCAAGGAACTTAGTTGAAGCTAAAGACTATGTTACTGTCCTTATGCAATTAACAAGAAAATATTTAATTAAGAATAGTGCATTATTTAAGGCTTATAAATGGAACAAAATTTGGTATCTTTCCAAAGATATAAAATGGCAGAGCAGTAATAACCCTACCAAGCAAAATAATGACCATCTTTGTGATAGAGGTTCACATTCTGAATACAAAGACACACACATAAATAGGTATAATAAGATTTTGAAAAACAGTGTCTTTGAACCTTGTTCATAGTCTCTTTTAATATAGAAAATATTGTTAGCCTCTGTTACCTTCATATGGAAAAAGCTTAAAAATATGATCGTAACATCCCGCAGAACTTCACATTTCTAAGTGTAGAATTTAAGGCAAGTTGACATAATACTGTTAGAAGGTTGAAATCATCTTTATGAATCTGAAGAAGATACTTAATTATATTTTTTGACTGAAAGTCTACCTTGAAATGTAAGACTCGTTCATGGAAACTATGTGTTCAGTCTCTTTCACTACCTTTACAGTAAAATGGAAATTATGGAGAGAAGCTCTGGTCTAGGGACATTAAATCAGAAATTTTCATCTTGCTTGAAGCACAAAATATATCACCTGCTAGATTTTAAGTGCATGATCCATTTAGGCATTTACTATGTCAAAGGCAACACCTCAATTAGAGGCAAAAGATGACTCATGAACATGCTGTGCCCCACACTAGAAACATAACCATTGCTTCCCATTTGAGGAAAGGAAATCCAGGTGTGTAACCTGTAAGTGACCTCTAAATGATCTGTTCAGCTTGATCCAGAAACTTGAAGACCAAGACATGTCATGGACTACATGTTGCCCTAATTACTCTACAAACAGTCTGTGAAATGAACATTGAAGCAGAAAATTTTAAACCTGAATTTTTTTTTAATGTAATTGTTATACCTTAGGCCCTAGGATGCAGAACTTCAAAGGCCAGCCTGTACAAGTACAGAATCCTTTCACTGATAGATTTAGGACACTTGAACCTGCCTGAGCTGCCCCATTTTATCCCATGGAATATCATGGTGGAGATCCACACTGCAATTTTATGTCTACCAATATTACAGAGATATTCTACAATCACCCATTTTAACACTTTTTTTCTTGTAAATTTTCATTCAAGCCTTTAATTATTTATATGCAAAAATACACCATATTGTCATTTGATATAATCAGATATTTAGGCCACATAAGCCACTTTAGCTCCATTTTTCAGTTTCAATAGAAGGAAAAAATATGTAATTTAGAGTACCTCAAATTTAACAAGAAATAATAAATTTAAAAATGCAGAATAGAATTTATTTATTGATCATACTTAAATTTATTTTGACAAACTTTCTTAATCTTCTGTTTAAAAACTATTCTTGAATATTATAAAAATAATTAGTGTAAACACAAATTTAACAGCAAATTTTGACAATCCTTAATTCCAGTCTAATTATGTTTTTTCTTTTAATTGTACCAAGGAACAAATACAAGGTTTGTATCTTAAGACATTTTTTAAATGTACTTTTACTCATGTTCATACTTTCTCATATATATAGAGCCACGATTCAGGGAATATTATAAAGAATACACAGAACCCTACAGGCCCTGGGAAAAAGTATTTCTTGGTGTTTCTTATAAACCCCTTTAAGTACTGAAAGGCCACAATTAGATCTTCCTGGAGCTTTCTCTTTTTAAGACTAAACATCAACTCCCTCAGACTTTCTTTGTAGGGGAGGTTCTTCAGACCTCTAGCTGTCTCCATGGCCCTCATCTGGACCTGATCTAAGTCTCATTACTGGTTTCCATTTGGACATTGGGAATATTTAAATGCCTATATATTATTATATGTGTTCATATATGAATAATAAACTTCTGGTGCTTGTCAGCTTGCACACACATATATATAAATATATATACATATTTTAAAAATTCATGCTTTGCTTCAAGACACATTTTTCTATAGTTTTTATATCTCATTTTTTATTTCTATTTTTTTTTGTAGTTTTATTTTAGGGAAAAATCTTCAAACCACAACTTAGACAGCTACTCCAGCAAATATCACTCTACTGTTTGCAGCACATTACAATCTTATTTTTCTTGTGGGAGTCAAACAGAATCCAGGCTAATAAAAGACACAGAAATAAGCAGAGTTCTGACACCCCATGAGTAAGATACCAAAGTCAGCTTCAGTTGATGTAGCAGCTAAACAAAAACCTCTTAGTGAAACCTGAAACATCCAATTTCTTTATACATGCAAACCAGACTCTGCTCCTTTGTGTTCATTCCCTATCTCAGGATGCTTACAGCTCAGTAATGTCTAGTGACATAAAGTCTTAGGGTCAGCATCAAATCCCATTAAAATAATCTGAAAGACTCCTTTGAGCTGAATGGATTTTAAATCAGACTCTTATTAAACTCACCTAGTAGAGTAATAAATATTCATAGGTGGATGAAAGAAGAGAAAATCTCCCTAGTTTTGAGTCCAGCAGGAAGATAATTTGATTGTTGAAGGATAATCTACTTGTTGGTCAAGAAAGACTCATGGAAATTTACTTTTAGGGCATATGCAGTAAGTACATGGGCAGGT
The DNA here is from genome assembly GCA_024734555.1 of Trochalopteron elliotii. NCBI lineage: Eukaryota > Metazoa > Chordata > Aves > Passeriformes > Leiothrichidae > Trochalopteron > Trochalopteron elliotii. Next base: position 511,386 of record JANPWX010000081.1, on the reverse strand, counting down.
AAATAAGGTATTTGAAAAACAAAATCATAGTAGCATGTGCCTCAGTGTCCAAAGCAATCTCTGCAAGATAGACTTCTTATTCTTTTTTTTTAAACTAAGTAAAATTGGAATTGTTGTGAATATTAATTGATTGTTTTTAACAAGATATCTGACTACTAAATATCATAAATTAGCACAGTTCAGGTAACCAAAAATACAGCAAAGACATTTCCAATTCTTCTAGTTTTTCTCACTGTTCACAGCAATTCCATTTATAATATGCAGCTGTCAATGATAGAATCTGTTTCATCCTCATGTCATATAATAAAGTCTTACTGACAGCATGAAAATCAATATTCTCTTTTGTACATAATAAGATTGAAAGACTGGTTAGTTTGAGTGAAGACTTGGCTAGAAAGCCTCAGCATGCTTTCTTAATTAATGGAATTTTCATTATGCAGAGTGATTGAGATAGGGGAAAGAAAGAAAATTTGAGAGAAGTGGAGATTAAAACATCATATGTTATTAAGAAAACAGGAAGTTGGTGGGGGAGACTCTTTACTTCTGCCCCAACACAGGCAAAAAGCCTCAGGGTGCAGAAGTTGCACAGTTTTGACAATAGTTTAACATTAGCAGCGTTTAAACCACTTTTAAAGATGTGGTGCTGTGTTTCTGAAGTGCCAACTTGGACAGCATGCTAAGGACAGCATGCCATAATTATATCCTTTGTGTCAACAGAGGGTTCTTTCTTCCATCACTCTGATCACAGAGACATCTGCAGGTATGGAAAGAAAGAATCTCTTCAACAGGCTCAATACAGGCTTGAGAACTCACCTTTGAGGGTTAGCATGGTGGAAAAAAACTTGCATATAAACTTCTGTTGTGGTTTAACCCCAACATGAATCCAACATGTATCCCTGCTCCACACAGCCCTTATCACTGCAGGACGTGCTGCTCCCTGCAGCTCCTGGGGGAGAGAGAGCAAGGAGGGTAAAGACAACCCATGGGATGAGATAAAGGCAATTTAGTAGGTAAAGCCAAAGCTACACATGCAAGAAAAGCAAAAGAAGGAGTTGATTCACTGCTTCCCATGGCTATGCAGCTGCTTGGACCCATCTCCAGGACAGCCAGGCTCCATCATGCATAATGGTGACCTTGAAATAGGGATGCTGTAACTCCAGACATCCCCATTTTTCTTTATGAAGTGAAATATCTCTTTGGTTAACTCTGGTCATCTGCCTGGTCATGTCCTCTCCTAAACTATGGCACATCCCTCTACATCCTTTTTGGCTGTACAGCATGAGAAAAAGACCTTAATTGACACTGATTAGGCACTGCTCAGCCATGGCTAGAAGATCTCTGTCTCATCATCACCGCTTTGGTCACACAATCTAAACACAGCACCATACCAGACACTATGAAGAAAATTAGCTCAATCCCAGCCAAAACCATCAAGATTCTCAGAGGGCAAAATTATGTTGAGCTGAGGTTTTTTGAGACAACCTTGTAATAACAAAGTATTCATTGCACAGCAGTGCATTTTGCATCATAGGCACTGTGTATTATTGCTTTTGTCACTTAATGCCCTTCCCTCAATTTAAAGGCTACAAGAATATCTGCTAAATGTATTCAAAAAACAGGTGAAAAATTATGATATGTCATGCCTAAGGAGCTACAAATTATAATGCACCGTATAACTGTAGGCCAGTCTAGGTGCAGAAGTAAATGCACATTTTATTTTCTTCTTGTCATCACTATTCACCCTTCAGTGGATTCACCTGCCTAATATAAGTATACAGTTGTAAATGTGGCTCTTAATATGGTATAAGTGACAATTTAAATGTAATCATAAACATCTGTACCAACAGAAAGGGACACGTAAATGACACCAATTGTCACCTTTTCTGCTAGTTTTAGCAGAAAGAGAAAGCAACAAATGAGTCTGTCTCAGCTGCTCTATCAGCTATAGTCTTCCTCCCATATTAAGAGACAGTAATTCTATTAGTAGGATGAGAATATTACACTAACTCTATAGTTGCATGTGCCATGGATGAGAAAACTGTTTTTCTCCCATCATGTCTGTCAGTTCAGTGTCTGTCTAAGGAGAATATTCATTTAAAAATTGTAAATATTCAGTTGAAAATTGTATCACAATGAAAAGTCCAAATTCCATGAGTGTTTTCAACAGTAGCCAATGATGATATCTACTATTGTTATTAGATTTAAAACTCAAACTTGTTTTGATTAAAAATCAAAAATTCTTTTCCATTGAAAATCTAGATTAAATGCTCACAAAGCATTAATAAACATCTACCCTAGTTTCCAGACAGATTTAATTAGTAGTTTCTTTACTTAATTTAAAAAAGTAACAACACAATATTCTCTTTCAAATAAGGCCCTTGAGTATACACAGACTAAGAAACAAACATGTGATAAAGACAAGAAATTGAGAGCTTTATTAATTAAATTTGGGCTGACTTCTCATTGAGAATGTTCAGGATTTTACCCTGATATGTTCTGCACTTTGATGTCAGACATTTCTATTTTAAGCATTTGTCAGTGCTAAAGATTAAACATAGTTGCCATGCCGCCTTTCTGGTGATGAGTAAGAATTAAACTCATCTCTGCAATAAAAGAAAGTTACAAATAGGCCTTTTAAGAAAAGGACATCATGAAGAGAAGCAAATTTATTTTTGGTCCTGCCAGCAGATATTGCTGCTACAGAGACCAGCTCCTATCCCTGTGAAGTCAGAGGAGTGCCCTACAGACTGCTGGGGATATGTAGCACAATAAGTGTATTAGAAATTATGAGGAATGTTAACACTACTAGAATAAATGGAAGGATAAAGACATGAAGAAAAGGTAGACCATGTGCTAAAATTCTACAGTGAGGAAAGAAATTTTCCTGAAATCCAAATGAGGTTAGGGATAAATGCAGCAATCAAGTTTGAAAATTTCTATTGACAAAAATTTTGGGCATTTCATAAAGAAGTTAATCCTATCAGAGAGCTTATATTTTCTTATCCAGGATAATTTTATATGATACACTGTGTCTTTCCCCACACACTTAATAAGAAATACAACTAAACTGAAAAACTTCACATGGGAAAAAGAACTGGATTTAATAAAGAAAAAGCTCTGAGTATTCTGGAAGGTCCCCCTTTTGACTACCTTCAAAAAAAACAATAAAGAATTCTTGGTATTTTGGGGGAAATTGCTAAAGAAACTGAATATACAAAATAATCTAAAATTTATCTAAATTTCCTGTGGAATTCCTTAACTAACTTGTAGTTATTTTTAAACTGAATATTAAATACATTCTGCCCAGTGAATATGTGTATATCAAACCTAAACATAACATAAACCTCGGACAACTATTTTGTTCAGAAAATAATCTAAAATTCCCAGTGTACAAGGTCTCATGAATAAAGCACTGAGAAAGCACTTTTTCTAACTTGGCCTGAGTCTCTAACCATGACTTTCAATGAGTTTCAAGGTCATCTTTTATTTTTCTTTGGCATTTGCACAAAAGCTGAAACTGAAATTCATTTAAAATTATCTCTCATACCATGAATTAATAGAATGATAAGGTGGCACCGGTAAAGAATTATGCAATATGATTTGGTGCTTAATCTTCTGTGGCCACATTGCTGAGATGTAAAGCGATGCTGGAACCAGCTCAGTGACCTCATTTCTGTATCTAACATTTTTTCCTCTTGTTCTAGAATTGGTTTTATGTTGCTTCTGCACCTGAAGATGAGAAGGTGCTTCTTCCTTTGAAGAGGTGTCTTCAACAAGAGCCACAGCTTGTCATGTCACAGACAGGGGGAATCCACAGGATACAACCTGCCTGAACCATGTCTATTAGAAAATGAGAGAGTTTCATTCAAATTTCCTTCCTTTTCCCCTGTTATTCTAATTACAGCAGATATATTCCTTTTGGGTTAAAAGCTGTTCCTCACATATTCATAGGTCATCCATTTCAAAACATTAATTCATAGGAAAAGCAGAATCCTTGCAGATTTAAAGAACTAAAAAATTTTAAATCAAGCAAATGTACTAATTGCTACATGGGAATAATATTTATAAACATAATTTCACGTTTCTCTTTTTTTTAGATTTTATATGAGCTCAGAACATTATCAAGAAGGCCAACCCCATCAGTAATTGCAAATTCTATCAACCTTGTTAAAGAAAACAGAACGATGAAGCTACATCACTCCAAAATTCTAGAGCAATCAGCACACAGAATTGAGTTGTCACAGATGACAATCATAAATCTACCCAAGCCCAAAGCAGGTATAACTACCTCATTATTGAATACAGCTCACCAGTTAGTAAATATGTTAAGCTTTTATTCACATTTTAGAGGAAATAAATATTATTCTAAATATCTGACAAATAATTTGCATAATGATCAATAAGGATGCCAACTATTGCCCTTGTAATCCAATATGAAACCTGTAATTAAAAATGAAAGGGAAACTCCAAAAATGAAAAGCAACTTTAAAGAGATGCTGCTAATGTGACAAAAATGCATTTCAGTCAGAAAACAATTGGTTGTTGAAGGTGTGAAGGAAACCATCTTCTTATGAGTTTACTTTTGGAGACATGATTATCTGTATTATTCTAATTTAAGTTATATCAGCTTTACTTTACTATCCCTCAGTGTGTGAATTAACAGTTTGCTTTGCTTACAAGGGACCTGTAAGCTGTGGTTCCAAAATACAAGGACTGTGGCCAAGGGCATCTTCATGGTCTGGGAGCTCCCAGTTCCCACAGAGTTCCCAATGCAGCAGGAGATTTGAGCTCCTCAGATGGCAAAGTTCTCTGAGAGGGGGTTTCTTCTGCATTATGAATTTAATGACATCATGTTTGGTCACACTGACCCTCTGATGCTGATTGTTCTGACGAGGGAAAATACAACAAGGACTCTGGTGGCAAAAGAGATAATAAAGGACATTACTAGCACAAGAAGAATATCAGATTTTGTTTCTACAGGAACCTGGACAAAGGGGTCAGCATGGAAAATTCTGTACAAACAGAGTAACCTATAAATACTTGTAACCTAGTGCAATAAACTTCTAAATACTTGGAACCTAGTACAATAAACTGGCTTTGCTTTGCTGGCATAAGAGGGGTCTGTGTCTTCAACCCCACAGTGATATATTATTATTTCCATGACAGAAGTAGCATTCCTTATAGTGGCATATAGAAAAGTAAGTGATTAATAGATGCATTTCTAATGGATTGAGACAGTTGCAACCTTAGGTGCATATAGGTTTATGCACAAACACCTATTTTTTGAAGTGTCAGGTAAGATACATATAGATGGCTGTGTTGGTTCCATTGATATTTGAGCCCTTGCTCCTGATACACTGAGCTTCCTCCAGGACATAGAAGTCCTTCTATTACCAGCAAAGCTTTTTATTGTGGAGGTGATTGTAGTGGTAGAATGAATTAATTAGGGATATCAAGTGCACTAGGTAGGTAAGATCAAAGAGGGGGAAGAGTCTGTAAAGAAAGAGCAGGTCTAAACTCTGTCAGGCTGAATCAACTACACCCACCCAGCTCTCTGTCTCCATTTATCTTTCTGTCTCTGTGTCAGTGATGACAGCAGCTGGGAATATGTGTAAGTGTAACAACCTTTCATACCAACCAGAAGGAGGAAGTTTTGGTGCATCATGGAAGCTGTTGACCAGAGCATTGGAAGCCTCATTCAAAGCCCTGGTTACAGGACAATCTGAGCAAGATCTAGAGAAAATAATTAATTTTGCCAATAAGAGAGTTCAGAACACTGTATGGAGTTCAAGTGCATTTCTAGGCAACAGAAATAGAAAATACTTACCATAGAGAGGTATTTCCTGTCACTCACAGGAAAGTAGATCTGAGACCAGCTGGAAAAAAATACCTACAGTCTCTGAATAATTGTTGTGGGTCTGCTGCCGTCAAGGTAACAAAGATCTTCTGATGATGCTTCATTCATAAATCAGATTTTTTCTTTGAGACAGAGGATCCTGACCAAAGTCCCAAATATGATGTTTAAACAAATAAAACCAATCATATGAATGTAACTCTTCACATTTGTTTCTTTTTTTCATTAAGACCTCCTAAATTAGCAGCTCTAAATAACATAAATGAGCCCAAGATTTGTAAACATTCAGCAGGAGTTCTGTCCAGCTTCCTGCTATTTATTATTTATCAGATTAATAGAAAGTGACATCAATAGTAGGATAGAAGTGTAATTTCTCAAGATAAGAGATTAATAATGTGCCAGTGGAGACAGTAGGTTGACCCAGGTAAAGTAAATATATATATGATTACCATGTTCTCATCCTTGAGCAGAAGAATGGGAAGACAACATGATTCAATCAATACATAATTAAATTAAGAGGAATATAAATGCAATCAATAACACATGATGGAAGACAGGTCTTATCAAATAAAACTGATTTCATTTTTTTAATGAGATTACAAGTTGGAATGACAGAGGCAAGTACAGATGTAATATACTTAAATGTTACAAAAGCATGATTTACAGTTTTACAGACTTAAATAATTAGCACATCGTTTTCACAATCCCTCGAAAAAGAGGATTAAGAACTGACCAGCTGGAACACAGCAAGAAGTAGTTTCAGCAGATACACTGGGTCTATCTAGGCAGTTTCATTAAGTGTTGACATTAAATTTGACATTATTTTAAATTCTGAACTACTGATGCAAAAGTAAATTTTAAAAATTCCCTCAGATCTTTCTCATAAAGGAAGAAATAATACTGATCTGCAAAGTGGATATTGTGCATCAAGAATACAGGACATATGGTATTCTGAAGTATAAAGAAAACCATAATAAAGAAGGGAAATTGGTCTTTAATTAAAAAACAAACCCAAAAAAGACGACACATAAATGAATAATGAAATTCAGTTATGAGAATCATATTTAAAAAGTGATGAGCAGTAATAAGAGGAGAACCACAAACTAAAGGGTTAGTAAAAAACTCTTATTTTAAGATAGACTTTAGAATTCTATTCATTTGGCTGGAAGGTCTTGCACATAATGGATCAAGTCTTCCTCACCACATGAATTTTTTCTTTCAAAGAATTTGTTGATCTAGTAGAGAAAACTATGAAAAAAATACTGGCTGAAATATGCTGAAAGGCATATTCAAATTAGGGATTTTTTTTTTTTTAATTGAGAGTGTGATTAGCCATCAGAACTAACTAGAATGAAGAGAAAAATTCTCTGACTTGCAAGTCAAGACTATTCGTCTTGATGGAAGATGATGTTTTGGATCCCCATTGGAGTAAAGATATGCATAATGACTATGTAGACCTCATGACAACAAGTTTACAAATCAGTCTGATGCAGAACTCAAAGAAATTCATATTTTATATGAAATCTGAACATGTAAAGTTACAGCCTTTGCACTTAGAGGATGCTAGGTTTCATATAAGAATAATAAAGACATTCTACAGTCTGAATTACATATGATATCAGATTAGAATAACTTGAATTTCAATTCCGGTACATAAGATAAGCAAACAGCTTGAAATTTAGATAAAAATATGAGATTTTTTCACTACTTTTAATTTGTGGAAATTTTCCACACTGGTCTTTCTCTAAGAAAAACTTGCTTATCTCATCAGGTATCCAAATAAATATTTATTTCTTCTGAGAAAATTTTGAGAAATTCAGTGAGTTTCAATTCTGATATTGCAACCTCACAGATATTTTACACTTGTCAGTATCCTTCAAAGAAAGGGCCAAAACTGCTGCCACCATGGAAATTGAATTGTTCCCATTTCAGGAGTGTGAAAAATACACTGGCAAGACAGAGTGCAGAGCATTTACTCAGCTTCTGCAGAGGGATCAAACAAATAGGTCCACAGCAATCAATTGACAGTCTTCATGAGCAATATGTTGTTTAGAGATTAAATATTATGATAACTATAGTTCTCCCCTGCAATACATAGGCTAAATTGTAAAGACTAAATTCTTGAACTCACATAGCTACAGTTTTTGCTTAATGTTGCTGTTGCATTTCTTGTAGAGTTTGTCCATGTGAGTATAACACAATAATTTAAATCTAATTAATAACATTGAGAAGGCAAAAATTAATCTCTTTAAAATATTAAAAAGCCTATGAAATTTTCATTGGACTACTTTTTAACATCCGCAGTGCAAAGTTTTTCTTTAAATAATAGTCTCACAGCTGTTCTAAGGACTTTACTTAACAATACCTAAAGGAAAAGAAAGAGTTTTGTATAAAGAAAATTCTAGAATTCTGCAAAACTGACACTTTCATATGTTGACATCATAACCCTTGACTTTTTTTATAGCTTATTTCTTGTCTCAGTGTAAGATGAGAAGAAAAAATACCCAATTACCCAAGAACTAAAATAAAAATAAGTGTTAATATTACTAAATTGCATATTTGCCTTGTGTGAGGATACAAGGCAAATATGCAATTTAGTAATATTACCTCTAATGCCAGAGATTATTTCGAATGGTTAGTCCTTCTGAATACTTCATTACATGTACTTGATTTGGCTGTTGCATGCATTTCTGGTACCAGAATGTCATATCCAGCTAAATTGGCAAACAAACAGATGCATATAAGTGTAATTTAAGCTGGAGTCTATTTTTTCAAGTGGTGAAACATTTATTCATTGTACCAAGGTTAAGTCAAATTAATTTTTTTTATTTCCTATTAGTGTTCACATAACTGAATCTCTCCTTGCCCACATTCTCAATGACAAAACATAATGGAAGTTTGGCCAGGTGATAATAGGTCGGGAGACTTCAATAAGATCTGGTAATGAGGTAGCTGATGAGGTTTCATGCAAGGGATGTTTCATTGAAACTGCATTAACTGATGATTAGCAAGCTTAAATTAAGAGGCAAAAAGAACAAACAGTATGAAGCCAAGCAGGTGGTAAAGAGGAAATACTAAGGAAGGAGCTAGAAATGTAATAAAGCTTAATGCTGAAACATTTCCTCTCTAATTAGAGATGGATGATACAAATCCTTTCTTAAGTACTTCAGGGGAAGTAAACATGAAAACCAATTAGTAGCAGAAACATCAACTCTTCAGGCTGCAAAAAGAGTCCAGCTACACCACTAAAGACCTTCGGCCACAGAAATCAGGTACACCTCAGAGTATAATGAGAACTAAAATTACATCAATATGGGCTAATATGAATAACATAATCAAACCACTTTGCCTTTGCATGGAGGAGAAAAGGAAGGCCCAAGCAAAAGGACTAAAAACATCAACTCATGTACCACACATTTTCTTCAAAAATCACTGATTTTTTTTTGTTTTCTATGGTTATCCCTAGAACAATTTTTTACATAATCTTGGAAAAAACAATATTATCATCAAAACACAAAAATTGTATGCTTTGCATGGCTGTTTGCACATTGGTTTGTTAAATTTATCTAATTAGGTCATCAGACTAGAGTGTGGCTACAGAAATAAAAATACACCAGTCATGAGGCTTTGAATTAGGAATTCTCAGAAACTGTGAATTCTTGGAGAAAACTGCAGGAAGTGCCAAAAGGAACCACAGGCTTAAAAACTTCTTTGCATAAGTGGTGGTTCATGGTTACGAGAAATTAAAATCACTACAAAAATCTACTTGTGAGTAGTAAAAACTTGAGATCAATTTTCCTAAATGACAATAAAGTTGAATACAGCAAGTTACTTGGAAAATCATGTGGAATTCCCAGTTTGGGGAACCTTATTTCTCTACTGCTTTATTTCTAGTATTACACAAGAAATAAAACAAATAATAATTATTATTATTTTATATTACTAATTCTATTTTCTGCTTCAGTATTTTTCAGAATTAAAAACATACAGAGAAGGTGAGTCATAAGCATTTGTGTGATTTAACAGTCCAGTTGTTCTTGTTCATTGCCTGAGTTATTTTGCAGTTTTGCTTGTTCTTGGTGATCAGGATCTTAATCTGCTGATGTGACTTTCTGGCTTGTCCTCAGTATAGACTTGATGTCAGTCACTGAACTCCAGGCTGGCAATGGTTGTCCTCCCTGGACTTTATCTTGCCCAGGTCCTGCAAGATGTCAGTCCTTGCTGGTGTGCCTGTGTTGTTGTCACTTTCTGCTCCTGGGTCTTCTACCTGCGTAGAGCTGCTCAGGGCAGTAAGGCTTTTACAGACCTTGTCAATGTCCAGATGGATTTAGGATCAGACTTGGGTGAAGATTCTAAGAGACTTCAAATACTAAATTTTAAAAAATTTTATGGGATTAATTTTACAGTATCTCTTCTGTAACTGAAGAAAGAGTAAACATAGGATTTAATATGTAATATATATCAATATTAGCAAATCAAATAGCAGAACACAGACATGTCAGATACTCATTATTTTGCAGGGTTTTTACATACCCAGGATCGAGGAAATTTTTGCCATATACAGATTCTGATATTGATTAGTAAATGGGACATTATTTTTAATATAAAATTTTAAAGTATTGCTACTTCAGTATTTGAAGTATTTGAAAATATTCATTTTGCAGGTGTGAATTTCAGAAATTTCTGACAAGTCATTCTGGTGCAATCTGCTTCACCTGTTCTCCCAGAACACCTCACTGAACCTTTTTTGGTTTCTGCAGTGTATAACCAATTTTTTTATGCAAAGATGCAAAGGACACATTTATCTGTACAGGAAAGTTCAATAATGGAGATGGAGTGAGGACTGATGTTGCTCCAGCAATGACCTTTGCATTCCTTGATGGTGAGTTCTAATTAGTGCATGGCTGCTGACTCACCTGAAACTTCAACAGTACAGCAAGAAAAATATTTGTTTTGATTACTGAATCCACTGCCTGGGACAAAGCTACCTGTATTGTTTTAATGCATAAAGTTCTCCCTCCACTCTCTAGCGCTGTGACCTAAAGAGCCTGGTTCAGATCATTTGGACTCATGTTCTATGCAGATCCTGAGACCTGGTTTGATTCTGTTCAACTAAATGTATATGACAATAATTCAGATAGACAGTGCCAGAGCATTTTTGCTTTTCAAGTAATATTTTACTGAATCAATAACCCAAACATACAAATATGTAAGTACAGTTCACTCATACATGGAATTTAATTAAATATATTGATACTTGTAAACTCTTCTCCAGTCAGCTTCTAATCTGCAAGTAACCTTACTTCTTCAAATTAACTTGCATTGTTATGTTTCTTCATCAAAACAATAATAAAAAGATTAACAGTATATGATTCTTCAATTAATCTTAATTACAATCCTCTATCTAATTTTCAGAACACATATGCTGCATCAGTGTTCCAAACCACTGTAAATAATACAAGAATATACTGTCTCTGCTGTCACAATCATTGACATTCTTTATTTTTTTATATGACTTTTAGTAATAATATTAAATTTCTGACACTTGAAACCAAAATCCCCAAGTTAGACAATCAGAGAATTATTAGGTGGCAGCACCTAGGCACTTCTTTTTAAAGTGATAGCAAGGCTTGCATTTCACCATGAAGTAACTGTGTGTCTTCTAGTAAATTTAACTATGTGAAAGGTTTTTTCACATGTTCTTCTTATATTTCTTTGATGAGATCCTATTCCATGTGTATGGATGAGAAAGAGGAAAGAGAAAAGAGCTGAGCGTGTTTAAAACCTGTTATTCAGCAAACTGCATGCTAAAGTTTCAGCTTAATGATGAATTTTAAAAAAGAAATTGTGAAGAAATGCTGCATTATGAGTTCAAATGTAAAGAAGTTGCCAGACATTATTTAGGATTTTAAATTACTGTTGGTAATTATCATTATTAATTATGGAAGTATGTATTAAAGTAATGACTATATGTAATATATTCTTGCTCAATTTGACATTTATTTGATTGCCTGTAGTCAGCTGGCACAATAAAATAGAGGGATAATATTATTAGTGGTCTGGATAAAGCAGAACGTAGCTGGGTAATGCAAATAAAGATGAGACCAGTTACAATTATTCCCTGCTCAAACCAAAACTAGAGATACAACTCAAAAAAGCTTGAACTGGGTCCTGGATATTGAGAGACACTGTCACTATCTCCTGCGAATGGAGAGAGAATTTTAAAGGGTAAATAGTCCCACAGTCCCTATTTCATCTCCAGCTGCAAATGTTTCCACCTGGAAGATATTTCAAAATATGCAATCTTGCCCTCTGTCCTAATAATGAGTAGGAGAAGAGAATTTTTTAGATTACCAGAAGGCAAAAAAAAAATCTACTTATATGAGTTGAGATCACCACACTGAATTTTTTAAGCTGAAAGGAAATACAAACTGGTCTAATGCAGTTAATTAAAATTATAATAACTCAGTCATCAAGAAACAAAATATGGAAAAATAAAACATCCATAATAGTTGTAATACTCTAATATTAGATATAACTAATACTCACATCTGCCTTAAAAATGTTACGTCATAGATTCTTACAAACCTTTTTTACAAACTACATAGCACAAAGCAAGCTAAACAGAAAGATATGTCTCTAGAATGCCAAAGGAGAGGGAAAGAGTAAGAATGATTAATAAAAATGCATTTTTATATTATTATTTTCATATATTCATATATGTACATATACATATATCTATATTTGTAACTATAAACATATATTTGCTATACTCATGCTCAATATCCATAAATATTCATACTATTATCATAGTCTAATTTTTCCAATGAATGCAAGCCTTTACAGAGAATTACAACAATGTGTTCATTAGTGAGTTTTTACCCTTTGCTCTCCAATTTCCAATAAAATTGATGAAAGAGGTGGAGTCGTGCAAGCACCTCTATTGATGGAAAAGCTGCAGCCTAGGCATAAAATTTTCTGTTGGACAGGAAGTCCACTTTACAGTCCATTGCAGTCATCCCTATTTTCATTGTTAGTAAAATATTCCATTTCCACTAGTAAAGTTATGTAGATGCCTAATGTACAGAGCATGATTTTCCAAACCTCCTGCTAGTGGTCTGATTTCTGTATAGAGCAGAATTGCTGGTACACAGTGTGAACCTAACATCAGCAGGTAATGAAGACAGCCAAAATCCACTGCTAAAGTGTAAAGAGTAGACTTATTCCATCACCACACTTGAGTAAAACAGAGACACACACACACACACACTGCTAAGTTTATTCCTTCATAGCAAGGGGCAAAAAGTGCCCAGGCGTCTCTCAGCCTCACATATCAAAAAGGCCTGGCATATGTGCAGTGCTTCCCATGGTTGTGATTATCCTTTCTGCTTTTATGATCTCTACTTTGATCTCTCTCCCAAGACAGGGAGGTCAAGCTCATCTGGGAGAGAGCCTTTGTGGAGGCCCTTGAGCTTATTAAGGGGGACTACCTTATAAATCTACCATAGGTTTGAGAATGCCTCATAGCTTAAGGTGGGAAAAAGGGCTTCCCCTAGGGTGCTCTGCAGCACTATGTCAATCTACCTCAGTTTTGCTTTTCCCATTGGCCCATTGGCCTTGCCAAACTCTATTGTTCATATATGTCCCAGTTCTAGAGGATTCTGCTTTCCCTGTTTCCCCATTGGTTTTTGTATTGCTGGTTGTCTGCCCTCATATTGCCTATATGGCATTGCCCTTTGCCCTGCCCTCATACCTATTTCCTTACAGGGGACAAATGGAAAGTTAAAAGTTATCTCTGTAATCTTGTCTTAGAGGAGAGGTGCCTCCTCCATATGCTCCTTCTCTTTTGGCACATCTATTGTAATTTCTCCCAGGCTCTCACAGTTGTGTTTGGTATTGACTCCCCCTGCTTCCAGATTTACTTCTTTAAATTAAACTGTTTCCACTTTTCTTCCACAGTAATATTTCTTTTACCTGCTATGTCTGCTGTGCTTCTAATCTGTAACTCCCACCATCTCACAGGTGTCCCATTTATGACACGTCTTGTTACTGTTCTACTCTTTATCATTAATCATGGTGACACTCAAAGGTTTTGGCACTTCCAGTGTACTCTGCTCTATAACAAGGCTGTGCTTTAATGCCAAATTCTGTTTTCGTTGTGTCCCAGTGTTTATGGCTATGAATGGAAACAGTAAATTGGATTGAAACTACACTGTCTCTTGCAATAGATTCATTTCTCACACAGACATTAAGCAGGTAAGATGTGAATTAGAGATTTATTTCTAAAGTTCATCTGTGTATGTGTGTTTTCCCAGTAAGATAAAATTAGTGTAATCTGCTCTTCAGGATAAATTAAGTTTACAGATCAGATAAAAATACTTTTAGTCTTATTCAGAAGTGTGTATCACATGTGATGAGCTAAAATCCATTAATGCTAATTTGGATTCCATTAGAACTGCTTGTGACAATTCAACCAATATCTAATGATACCCCGGCAGTTATAAATTACATGTGAAGAATTTGGAACACAGGATAATTTCCCAGACAAAGTGGAAGGAATTATTTTCTGGGATATGCTTGCCACACAAAAACCATGTAAAAAAAGTGTGAATGTAGAAGTCGGTGTCTCAGTCTTCAAAAGCATTCACTTGCAAGTCTGCAAAAGTGCAATGTAGAAAACAGTGTTAATTTCCATATATGAGTGCAGAAAGAGAGATGTATAAACATAAAGACTTACATATGCCTATACACATACTATAAAAGCAACAATTAACATCTTTAAATCCATATGTATAATGTACCATACATTGAAACTGAATGGAATGTAGATACAGAGGCAAATAAGAAAGAGAAAGATGTAAAAGCATGTTAGCTTAAATATAAACACATATAAATATATAAATAAATAGATAAAAACATATTTATATATGTTTTATATAAATATAAACACATAAATATGACCACACATGGATCTCTAATGTGAGGATAAAGAAACCATCACAATGACCATCAAATTCCTACTAGCAGAAGACTCCAGGTGCCAACGACTCACTGAAATACCCTCCCACCACCATAAGTGTGAAACCACCAACCTTAGGGCCCAGAGAACCAGGGGAAGAGTAAGCATTACACCAAGGGATAGAAACTAAGTGTATGTAGAGCAATTTTAATTGTATCACTGAGACTTTTCTGTATAGACGGTTCTTTCTTTTTTACATAATAAATATGTCTGGACTATTAATGATTCTTGGGTTAGATTGTTAAACTATCAGTTTTATCAACAATAAATTATTTGCTTCATATATAAAGTGTCTTTCCAATTTGCTGAGAAACAAGACCTTGAACACAACACAGAAATATATGCAGAGAGACATACATTCAGCAAATATTCTAGGCTCTTTATTAATCTCTAGACAATCTCCAGGTGTAACTGTGCTTAGCTCATCCCTACCACTGCAAGATCTGCTGATCTTTTCTGTTCTTTGCTGCAGTCTCATTTGACACACTTTCCTTCAATCCTTCCCCTGCAATAGTTTAAAACTGTCCATGAAAAGAAACATTTAAATGTGCAATACACATGCCTTGGAACATGTAGACCCTAAACCTGAAACTGTCATTTTCACAGAGGTCACAGGTGTCACTTTGCTGTCATTAAATTCACAAACGAATGATGGCAGTAGGTATTCAAATCAGTTTTTGATTTCAATTTGAAATTCCTCCCTGAGGCTGAGATGTATGAGTAGGCTCTCTATCCCTGGAGCATGGCCATTTAGAGTTTCACTGTCAGCAGCCTGAACTTACAGTCACAATGGTAAAAATTATTGCAATTATAAAGTATGCAAAGAATGTGACTCAGTATGATGTAAGCAGGTATACACTTTCAAAGCTTGCACAGTGTCACTACACCTAGTGTGATCATTTCTATGCACACCGAGCTTATAAAAGGCGGGAAGTGAGGAATGGTATCAGTAAAAGGCTGAGCTTAAGCTTGAATACGTTATTCTACGATCTACCATTATCCCTGCTAATTGAGGACTGCTCCTGGTACTTTTTTTTTTTTTTTTTTACTCATTTATATTCCCCTTTTTTAATAGTTATTCCCCTGATTTTTCCTATTTGTCAGTGAGGTACAAGTACTTCTGTTTTGTGGTGATAAGCATGCTTTTGAGAAATTCTCACCTCTATTCTCTATTCCATTATACCAGGCTTTCAAAAGCTTTATTGTGCTGTTGGATCATGTATTTTCAGGTCATCCAGAGTAGTCAAATTACATCTTAAATATATTTTTAAATATATTTTTTGTTACATCTTAAATATATTTTTTTATTTGCATCCTTTGTAGATCTTACATATGCCTTTTGCATCATAAGCCTGTACAAAGCATTTGGGACCTCTAGCTGGTGAGCAATGTGTCTGTGCAACAAGTGGTGATGGTACTCACAGAGAAATATCATATGAGATCTCTGAAGATTGCTTTAGCAATGTGGTGGTCACTTGTGGCAAAACAGTGACAGAACGATAATGCCAGATGGGACATGATTCCTTTGCAACTCATTTACTGTAAATGCAGTTTTGTGACTCATCTGACTGTACAGAACTGCTCTGCATGCCACGCAGTAGACAATCAGCTATATATCTGTAAGGGGAGCTTTGTCTGCAGTATGAATAAGAAAAGAAAGTGCTGTGCAGCAGTAACTGCAGTGTGTGCCTCTGCAGCAGAGCTGATGACAATCCCCAGCTTAGTACTGCAGGAAAATCCACAGCAGATTTAAAACAACCTTTAATGATTAATGCCTTGCCATGACTTCCATCCTCCATGTAAAGTGATTATAATGGAAGGCACATTTTCAGTCAACACCTCTTCAAGGGTCTTCTACTGCTCATTCAGGCTGGCTCAGGCAAAAGCATGGGCAGTGCAGCTCCTGCCTTTTGGCTCTAGGGCTCTTCTGGGGGATAGTCATGCAAGAGGGATTGGGTATTCATCCAGTTTAATAACTCCTAATCCCCCTGGGGGAACAAAGTGTAGGAAGAAAGGGATCAGCTAATTATAGTTAATTGTATTAGCTGGGAAAGTCTGATTAACATAATTAAGATAGCCTTGTGACTAGTAGTTATACAGCAGGAAGGTGTGCTTGGGTATAGCAAATGATAAAATAATTAAAAGAAGTATGAGCTGGACAGCCCAGCCAAAGTCCAGAAAGGTTGATTTTTTGACACGTGTATGCCAGGGAAAGCAGACAAGATTGTGGCAAGCACTCAAGGACTGTGAGGCAGGATTTACAGAGAGATGAAAGATTGCAGGTTAATGCACTGGAAAGTTTGCAGTGTATGAATAATGGGAAAGAGGGAAGCCTGCGTGAGTTGCCTGGAAACAGCCTGTGGGCCAGGAAACAGGTTCTGGTGTAGGGTGAATATAATGATTGTGTTTGGTATTCCTGTTGTTAGAAAGCAGATCTAAGCCTTCCCCCCCATGGCCCCTCCTCCCCCAGGCATCAATGTAAGTGTGTGTTATGAAAGCCAAATACGTTTTATGGTATAATTTATCTCTTTTGCAACATGTGCTGCTTCTTGTTCTCCATGTGTTTCCTGGGGTCTTCCATGACAGAAATACAGTGTAATTTTAAATTTAGGAGTCCTGATAAGGTGTGTGCACAGAGATGAAGAATGACAGCTTTTCAGTATTTTTAAGGCAGTACTCAGCTCCTAATTTCATGACACCCAAAACTTTAAGAGGTGTGTAAGGAGATTTGGAAAAAAATTGTAAAACTTCAGTCAATAATTTTTTCCATTTCTGCATTTTCCCCAAAACAGTGGAGGCCTCCACGTTCAGAAATAATGAGAAGATGTCAAACTATTTGAGAAAGTTGTGTTTCAACTTTTCCCACAGATACTAATTTTCCTGAGTTGAGCTTCAAAGGCTGTGACTATAAATGTCTTTCATAAATGTCTTAGTCTGATGTATCTTTAAATGAACTTTTGTCATAGCTTTAATACAAAGCAATCCAGATTGTTCATACAAGAAAACTATTATTTTATTTTTAAAAAGAGGTAGCTCACATTGTATAGTATAAGAATTCATTGGGATCTTTATTTTCATTTGATTTTTTGTCATATAAAAATTACTTTAATTTCACCTCACCTAATTCCTTTGTTGTATTTCTGGTTTTCTTCCCTGAAAAAAATTCTTAGTGTAGATAGGAATCCTTATACTCCTCTGGTGGTTGGAAGGCAGTGCAACAGATATGTCTGTTTAAACTTCTAAAAAAATTTTAATTCCTGGGCTGTGCTGTTAGGGTTTTCCAAGTTCCAACAAAACAGTTCAGCCATGCTTTACCACTCTATGGCCTTGCAGTACCAGTGAAACAAACCAGAAAGTACAGATTTACAAAGTGGAAAACATCCTTAATATGGCAAAAAGCTATGGATAATGATAATTAGAAACCCTTAAGCAGTCTAACCCATGAACTTAAGCCTGTTCCTGAGCCATTGTTAGAAAGGGTACAAGAAATAGAACGATATTTCTTAGGGTTTCCGTTCTAGACAAGATGATATTACATGCCTGCTGGAAAGAAACAGTCATTATGGCCAAAATATAAATCATTTGTGTGGACTCAAAGCTCTGACCTGTTGGTAGATTAAATCTATACTTGTATTTTCATTACCAAACCCAGGAGTCTCTTGCTGCTCTAAATCCAGCATATCTATTCAAGATAAAAAGTCAAATGGAAAATCTTGTGACCTCTTTTCTACCTCAGTATAAATTCAGTCCCACAGAGAACATGCCCTGTGCTCTGTGGAGCCACCACCTCATGCAAACAAATGCTTTGCACAGTCTCAGAGCACAAATCTGCAACATTATTAGGACAGAGAATAATTTAATTGGAATTTGTGGCAGTCAGATATGCAGATCCAGCAGCATAGCAACATATGAAGTTTACATAGGAATACTTCAGCTTGATGAAGCTAAAATGCATATGGCTTTCAATCCACTTTTCATCCAGGTCTTGTGAACAATTCACACATACGTATTCACAGAAATATGTATTCTGTTTGGGATTTTGCTAATTCAGTGAGACTCTTGCAAATAAAAAAAAGTTAAAGACACTTTTAAAATGGGATACTATAATGAGTGCTTACTTGGGTTAAGTTCATGAATATGTAAAGCCCAACCCAAAACAACAACAACATAAACAAACAAACCAACCCCAACAAAATAAAAAACCAAAGCCCAAAATGCAACTTAGTATTTGTTGTGATCTCAGAAATTGGTACAAAAATTAAAGCTAGAATTCCAATGACAAATATTCCAGAAGTCGATTGATAATATAATATTATTTTAAAATTGAAAAAGCTATGAAGTATATTATAATCATGTGTTTAGAAGTATATTATAATAGTTCCATATTAAGAGTACACAGTTTTTAGAAATTTAGAAATTTTCAGTGCTTTCAGAAAAAAAAAATATATGCTAAAACTATAACAAAACACTCAAAGGTTTTTAAAAAACTTTGGTTGGCTTTTTGAGTTTTTGTTTCATTTTGTTTTTTGAAAAAGCCCTTCTGCTATGTTATTGCAAAGTAAGGTTCAGGAGAATCAGCAGGTCTTGGTGTAAGTGCTTTAACATACACCAGGCTGTTTATATGTCTATGTTATGCATTTTAAATTATTAAACTAGCAACAGTGAATATTTATAATTTTTTTCCAAGTATCATGAATATAAAGAAGTACTTTTCAAACAAAATGTTGAAGTTGAAATACCTAACTTAATGATTTAGCTGTCATTTCAATTTTTTAGACATAATAATAAAAATGTGTGTATTCCTTGTTCCAGACATAGGCACATCCAATAAAGCAATAATAATTAGACTTGGCAGCCAACAAGCTGGCCCTTTCGGAAGCCTGAACTCTTCTTGACATAACTACCAGCTGTACCAAACTTCTTTTCTTTTTGTGTTTTCCCTCAGGAAAAAGCCTATGAAAAAAAGCAGACCTAGAGGGGTCACCTAAAGTCAACAGAATTGGTCTTCTGTACACCGAATAATGCTCAAAACTTTTGCTTTAGTTCCTCACAATAAGCATATTTTTCCTCTCACCCTGTCAGAGATTAAGAAGAGAATGAGGAAGTAAAAAAGGACAGCAGGTTTGCATTCTTGCAGAGGGACTGACAGCCCTTATTCTAAGCCAAGTGACAATTTTCCTCTTCAACCAGGTATTTTGGACTTTGAGTTGAACAACTTCCCAGTCAGTTTGTATTGTGGGAGTGAATTTGCAAAAATGTACATTCAGAGAGGCATAAATGGGTATTTGGCGAGCAGTAAGGCTTGCTGTTTACCCCCTACTACTTTTAATTGGAGTTGTAACGCACAAATAAATCTTACTCTCTTGTGCAAATGAATAATGATGTGTGGAGTCTTAGCAGTAAAACACATCTTTTAAAGGAACTGAGTTGGAAATAGAAGGGTAGATCAGCTACTTCCCATGAATAAACCCCTTCACATGGATTGACGATATAGAAATTAACTTGCATGGACAACAGAATAAACAGATAATCATTTTTTGGTTGTAGTGTCTTGCTTTGCTGAATTAATTGGTTTGGGGTATTAAAGAGTAGCTTCATGTCTGAGTTTCACTGATAGTTTATGGATGTTCAGACCAGAACAGAAGTGGCTCTGAGTGACATATGGTACCTTCTGAGTTCAGTCTTCCTGCAAGAACTTTTGCCCTTCTTTCATAAATCAGAAATTCATCATGAAATAACTTCTGACTGCTAAGAAAGCACCTGAGAGAACCTTTTGCACTAACAGTGCCTTACGTAAGCACAAACATTTGAACCAGTTCCCTGTTTAAAACTGTTTTATTTTTTTTACTAAGGAAAAAAAGGTAAAAATGTCATGTACATTATGCAGAACAATTAAGTTAATGGATTCCTTATAATAAATACTCTGCTAGAAAAACAAATTTGAGAAATGTAAACATGAATTCTGCTTACATTCCTTTAGAAATACTAACTGAAAAAAATGAAAAGTGTTCAGTGGGTTTTTTTGCGGAATCAGAAGTAATTTCCACTTGATTTAAGAAGAAAGCCAGTCATGTAAATTGAAATGGGAAAAGTCTTACAGTGGGAATTCTCCCAGTCCACAGATAGTATGGGTTGGCACCTCAGTGCACTTGAAGGAAGTAATGACAAACAAATATTGAATGAGAAAATGTAGATGAGGAAGACATTTTTTTGTCAGATACAATACAGCAGAGTACAGATTATAGCTGACAATAGCATGGGTAATGAACAAAAAAAAATATAATTTCACTAAAAGTCATAGAATCAGAAAAAAGGGTAGGGTTAGAAGGGACCTTAAAGATCATTAGTTCCAACCCCTCTGCCATGTGCAGGGTCTATGATTCAATATATGAGGTTGCTAATCCCATGTTTATGAAGAATATAAAGACTAAGCTTTTTAGAAAAAAGCAAATAATTGATAGAATCTAATGGACTTGAAAAAGGAAAATGGAATAACCTCATGGATTTTGACAGGAAAAAACAGTCAAAAGAAAAGAGTAAAGACAAGGAAAGTCAAAAAATAAGAAAAAATACCCAAGAGCATTATGTTCAAGCTGCAGTAAATTCTGTGAGTTTATCTGTTTATAAAATAGATATATAGAGACATAACCAAAGGAAGGACAGGCTCTAAGACACTTATAAAAAATAAGGAGCTGGTGTTTGATGTTATAGAAAACCATGTAAGGAGAAGGGCAGACAAGTTAGAGAGTTGGAAAGAGGCTAGCTGCAAGAGAATTTTGAAGACTTTGAAAGCAGTATTGCAACTTTTGAGGTTGGAGAGAGAGGCTCTGCAATGACAAATGAGAGTCCAGTCCTTTCTCCTTCCCCTAAAAATAAATTAAAAAAAAAAAAAAAACAACCTACAAACCACAAAATCAGCCCTCCCAATGGGAGTTTCAAATCCCTTTCAAGGTTCAAGTAACAAATCCCTTTAGATACTTTGCCACCATTAATACATGTATGTGTTTTGGTGAAAACTTTTTTTATTTCTGTAATACTGACCCCAAACAAAATAGCTATTAAAACTTCTAGACACAAACTTTTGCATTTGCCACTGACATAAATGAAGTAATTTGAAACTGGTTAGTCATATCACTCTTCACATGATTCTTTCATTAATCTGACTGTGAACTGAGACTGTAAATTATGTGTCTCTTGCAATTTAATTTGTTAATGCATTCATTTCCAGATTTTAGGAATAATATAAAATTAATTTATTCATCGTGCATGTCAATCCTTAGATGCAAAAATCTCAAAATCTCTGCTCTTATTCCATGTCTTTGCTTTGCTGTGTCTTTAAAATTGACTTGGAGACCAGAGCACTTCTGGAAAGAGAGCATTTCTTTTATGTGTGCATACACAGATGTCCACACAAATTTGTGTGTTTATACATGGAAAAAATACAATGTTTGAAAAATTATCCAGTCTCTAGATTAAAGACAAGTTACTTTTAAAAAGTTTTAAATGTTTTACCTGTAAAATGACAAGGAGTGCTGATTTTAGAAATGGTTAACTATGAAGAATTGTATTTTGATATTTCTTGTGTTGCCAGAGAGAATAGTGAAGGTTGATGTACAGGTTTGCTCTTTGCTGTGCACTCAGATAGGTTTGTGTAATTGTGCCTGACTGATGTGTGCAGGAGGACAAGGAGGGACGGCTGGAAATACACAGAGCACAAGACAGCAGAAAAATACACATGTATCTACAGAGAATAAAAGTTTTGTCGCTCACACTTTAAGAAAAATCAGTGACAGGTTGTTAGAATAGATCTAGTGCCATGGCCTTTCAGTGGGCAGAGAAGTTTTTATGTGCTGTTTGCCACCTCAATATAGCGGTTTTGTCATTTAAGCTGCATCTCCTTCCAGTTGTAAGAATAACCCTCCTCATCTTTGCACAGGACATGATTAGCATGTTCTCCATCAGTGAACTCTGGATTTCCATAGAACACTGAATTTGGGTCAGCTGGGAATTGCTGCAGAACTATCTTTCACAGCAGAAGCCAAAGAGCCAAAGTGCTGCACCCACAGCAGAGATAAGGCAAGCAGTCCCCATGTCCTGTGCAGTCCCCATGATTGCTCAGGAACAGATGATTGTCAGCTAGACCAGATGAATTTTTGCTTTGACAGATCAAGATATTTCCGTGCAAGTGACTCAGTTTTAAACTGAGACATAACCAGAGACATCCTTGTGTACTTTTTATGGCAAAGGAAAACACATAAAGAATGGACTCTACCATTTGCCTTAATTTCTGCGGAACTTAATTTTTTATTTGAAAGGGCAGAAGAGGCAAATTTCTTAATTACTGGGTACTGACTTTCTAGAAACTCTACTTTAGAGAAGTCTTTTCTTTTTTGCTGCTGAAGGACTGCTCTTTCCTCCTCTACATTAGTTGCACTGCAGTTATTTACAGAAGAGGGGAGGAAATTTTGAACTTTGGATTGGCACTTAGTCCCATAGCCTTTCTGAGATAGCACACACTTCCTTCCCTTTCCCAGAAAGGAATATATACACTTTCCCACAGTGAACAAAAGCTGTACAAAGCAAGCTACAACGATAAGCAGTGATCATTAGGATATGTAGCACAGTCCAGATTGTTCTGACTGGAGAAGCAATGATAAACTCAGGCTACAGATAAAGACTCTTTAGTTATCATTGCTATGTTACACAGGTAAGCTGGATGCAGAACTTGTTTTCATTTTCATCTTTTTTCTACCTTACCTGCCATCAGTTAGGAAAGCTTGTCGTGTGTGCAAATGAGGGAGGGTTGTTGATCTTCGCACCAGATAATCTTAAGCAAAAAATTGAGAAAAAAGGGAAGAAGCTGACAGAAAAGCTGCTAAATGATGTTTTATCTGAAGCACACCCTGGTCCTCATGCTGGCACATCCTTGCAGTGAGGCACTGCCCCAGTGTGCTCCCTGCTGTCCTGGTCCCCTCACGTCTCCCTGATAAGAGGGGTCTTGGGGCTGCAGCAGGGAGAGGTTTTAGGAATTCCAGGAAAGAGAGCAGCCCTGCATCGTCCTTCAGCTGCAGAAACCACACTCAGGGAGCAGGATGCTTTATAAGGAAAACCCTGCAAACTAGGGATGTAGGGAAGAGGAAAAAACCATGGACATGTCAGAACCACAGACCACTGGATATCAGTTTCTATAGATGAATTAGCAGCAAAAGGAGGGTTAAGGAGAGTCTCCATCCTTGGCTGGACATAGAGGGTAGCATATTGTCAGGGATGAGGAAAAGCACAAAGTACTTTATGCCTTTTTTGCTTCAGTCTTTAGTAACAAAACAAGTTGTACTCAGCATCCCTCAGAGCTGGAATTTAGTGATGGTGAAAAGCTGAATGAATAATCCAGGAGGAATGGTTAGTGACCTGCTCTGCCAAACAAACACCCACAAGTCTGTTTGGCTGGCAAATGAGCTTGACAAGCTGCTTTCAATCATTTATTTACCAGCACTTCTGGTTAACTGAGGAAGTTCCTGTTGGCTGGAGATTAGCAAATGTAACACCCAGCTACAAGAAGGATTGGAAGGACAATCCAAAGAATCACAGGTCTGTCAGCCTGACCTCAGTACCAAGAAAGATGGTGGAGGAGATTAAAAGTGTACTGCCCAACCTGACTACCAGACTTAACCACAGAAGATGTATCTCAGTAAACTGTTCATTGCCCATTTGAATTATAGAGTTAAATTTATTGATGTGCACCATCCAGGAATTTCTATTACCAGCTTGTCCTGAGATGTGACATCCTTGACTGTGTTTGGTCACCAAGAACTTTTGCATTGACTTTGTGAAATTTCTTGAGTTTTTTCCCTGCGGATTGCATGAGCACGTTACATGCTTACTAGTCCTGTCACACTGAAACATTTCATCAGCATCACAAAGAATCCTGCTGGATTTGGATATGTATCTAATAATAAAATTCCTGTAAAATTTTCCAAATCTCACTGAAGTCTGGTCAACCTGCTGTAAATCTCCTCTGGCATTTTATTCTTGATCTGAAATTGCAACAGTCTCCTTGCAGAGAATGAAACTGAAAAAGAAAGTAGGAGCAAGCTTTGAAATTCCCACATTGCCATAGAGAATGCTCATTATAAAATACAGTTGATACAGATATAAGAATATATTTTCTCTGGTTCAAGATATTCTGCATAGCTATTATTCTAATGCAGTAAGGATTTAATTGATGCCACTATAATTACTGTAATAGATTCCTTACCGTATGCTTCCTTCAGGATTTTTAGAACCAGGTTCCTCAGTTGGTTATTAATAGTCCTGAAAAGGCTCTTACTTTTGTGTTTGATCATGTGAATAAATTGCAGCCCACCTACTTGAAATGGACCTAACTCTGCATTTGTCCAAATCGATGCCTTCCCTTGCTTCTAATTTAAAATATCTGAACTAATTAAAATATACCTTATCTAACTACATTATTATAGCTGGGAAGTAATTTTATATCATCAGTAAATGAGTTGCATCTAATTAAAAATTAACTTTCGTATTGTAATTAGTTTTTAGAATGAAAGTAAAAGTGCTGACAGAGTTCAGTGCTTCTGAAATATGGTATTCTCTTACCTAGGCTTGAGCCATACATTTTCTCCAAAGAAAGTCTAAAAAGTAAATACATTCTGATAAGGAAAAACAAAGTTTGGGGATTTTCAAATACGTACATTTTTTCCTAGATGTATGCAAAACTCAGTGTCTTATTTAACCTAGACCCCTGCCCTCACAAGTTTTTTTTCCCTCCTAGATAAATGAAAAATTTAGAAAACATTTATTCTAGATATGTGAAGAGTCCTACTTTCAAAAGCAGAAGAGGCACAACTTACTAAGGTAGGTAGTTTACCATTAGGTAATAATTCATTTCATGTCAAATATTCTACAGTAGGCAAGAATATTTTGCTCCATCAAAAATTATAAGAAAGTAGTTAAAGAAAATAATCTGCGATATTAAAAAAAATTAATTAATTAATTAAAATTTCACTTCCTGGCAAAGCAACACCAGTTAAGGATGGGTAACAACAATAATTCTCCCTGAGTATGTAACAGGACAAAATTGATATTTTTAAAAATTGTTATTTAAAACCAACAAAAATTCTTAAAATAACATTTTGTCTGAAAAACTGCAACAAAGTTTCAGCAATATAATTGCAAAGAAAAAGCATAAGGAAATACATAGACAAATTTTCAAGATATTAAAAAATTACTCAGATAATTCACAAGACTTCCAAAATTTTAAAGAATGTTGTTTCTAAAAATTTTGCTCTTCCACTAAGGTAGAGAGCATTTTTTTCTCATCAATGGTAAGACTAAGTCAAAGGATAAGAACATGGATAAAAATGAGAGCTCCAACAATATTACAGAATTAAATCAAATAGAATCTATGGTAGAGATGTGTAATATTCCTGATATATCAATGCTCATTAAATACTTATGTAGTTTAAATAGTTTTATCTCTCATAAATCAGTTTGCTACCAAATACTAGAAAAGTGCATCTGTTTCTGTTAGATTTTGTGCTTCATTAATACATAAATAAAGTCTTCCTTTGTATATGACACTTCCTTTTGAAGCAGGTTTTATTCTGGCCTGAGCCAGAGGAGGATGCTGGGATGTTTCTGAATCAAAGGGATTTTGAATCAAAGGGATTTTGCTAAACATTGGAACTCTTACCTGTAATTAACCAATTTATGTTGGCTTTGGGTGGTGGAAGGGAAACAGGAAGGGTAACAATCATTTTTCCAAAGAGGCAGACAACATATTTTGAATGTGTCCTTTTGAGATTTACAGCAAAATGTTTAAAAAATATTGAGTTTTAGGGGGTTTATGCTAAAATCTGTTTTGGTTTCTGACAGCAAATATTTTGGCTGTAAGAGGGTATTTTTACTGAAAAAACAAGACAATGTAAGAATGGCAAATTCATAGAGTATACATTAAATTGCTTGGTCAAAACCTTAACAGCTCGCATCCTTATCCAATTCTAGATGATTTATTTAAACAAAGAACACATATCAGATTTGTCCATATTATTGTTGAAGTTAATTTTTGAAATACCAAATATTTTTAAATTTTGCACATTTCATATCAAAAAAGGACAATAAGAGTTAATAAAATGGGGCTGTTGTGTTATATTCTGGCTTCTTCAGAAAACAGCAGTCACATTTCCCACCCATATTTTCTGGGTCCACTACCTGGCTGGCCCAACAAGACAGCAGTTTCTGTTCATTTGTAGTCCAACATATAAAAGGTTTTTTGCAACCATCAAGTTAGGTTATATTAAATTTGTAATAAACTCATTCATGTCTCAGTGTCCAAATTATTTTTGTTCTTTTTAATCCAGAAACCTAAAATTCTTCGGGAAGTGTTGTTTCAGCAAGAAAGATAATAGGATACTACCACAATTCATATGTAAATTATGTTTACATGCCATAAATTTTTTTCTAATAAGCATGCAATGATGTGATTTGAAAAACAACTTCATCTGCAGTGATAGTCTTATTTGTTAATGGCATTAAATGACAATCTTGTGAAAACATGATTTTCATATCACCACGTTTCCAGAAAAAATATGTTTAAATAAAAATATTAGCAGAATTGAAATATTTTTTCTTCCCTAATACTTGTATGTTTATTAAAATCTAAATATTTTCCATAGCAATCACACATCCCCACCATCTGCTCCCAGACTCATTACTGTTTAGCACCCTTTCCTCACTTTGATGCACTTGGAAGCTTTCCAACATAACTCTCCCTTTAGCAAGACTGGAAAGCAATTGCAACATAACATTTGGACTAAGGATTAAGTCTTGATGAAAGGAGCTTGTGATCAGCTACTTATTCTAAAAAAGATTTACAGAATCATAGCTAAGATGAATGCATGAGTAGGAAAATCACATCTGAAGTTAAAGAACTCATAAGATTTTCTAATGATTAAGCAGACAGACAAAAATGTGAAGAAATATAAAAGGCTTTCAGGGAAACTTACAGAAGCATGACTGAAGGATGAAAGACTTTAGTTACTGTTCAGTGAATGGCAAATGGACAATGGAAATACGCTGACAGGATGGGACATGGACATGCACCAGGAAGCATGAAATACAGAAGGAAGCTGTGTAAGAGACATGGAAGTCATGGGAATAGCAGCAGGAAGTCTTTCAGGAGTAAAAGTAAAGCATCTAAAAGGCTTTGCATCTGTAGCTCCATTTGCAGCTTATGAATCATAGACAAATACTGTGCAAAACCTGGCAACTTAATTTACCTTAATTATGTATAGGTCTGAGAGGTGGTGGACTATGACTTCCTCTAGAAAGTGGCTTGATAGTCAAAGGGGAAAAGACAGGACTGTGAAAGGAATGAGAAGCAGAAATAAGAAGTATAGAAAATAATACAACCAAGATGGCAAATAGGAAAAGATACGGTATTTAAGGAACTGTGCATCTTGCATGGTGGTGGTTGGAATAAAGTAAATTAGAAGAGTATCCTGCTGTTGAGAGCAACAGTAATGTTTAGGAGGTTTGAGGTAAGTGAGAGTGAAGGGAAAAGGCAGAAAAGTGTCTTAACTTCCTATAGAAGTCTTTCTTTACATCACTTGCAAAGGGATGTAAACTCAAGTGGATTGTGGCTTTCATAATACTATCCACACATGCTCAGACAGTACCTCTATGTTCTTCTGGATTGTCCAATACTGCCTCCATCTTTTATCTACTTCCTTTGAACATTTGAGCCTAGTCAGGAGATCCTGGTTCATCCATAAAGGCCTCCTGCTCTGTTTTCTTGATTTCCTGTGTGTTGGGATGAACCATTGAAGGTGACTCTTGAAAGTCAACCAACTTTCCTGGAGTCTGCTTTTGTTGTTTTTTTGGTTTGTGGTTTTGGTTTTTTTTTCCAGATTGTATTACATCAGATTCTTTAAAGCAGGCCCCTGAAAGGGCCAAACTCTGCTTTTATGAAGACCAAGGATGTGATTGCTCGTTTCGCCTTGTTTTCTTGTCTGAGCATCCTGACAAGATGTTCCTCCATCTCATGTTCCCTGCAGTCACGACTGCTGCAGACCCTCACATCCCTAATCAGTTCTTGGATGAATCAGACCTATCAGAGTGCCCTCTCCTTGTTGACTTGATCATCTGCATTAGGAAGTTGCTATCACTATCGTACTTAAATCTGTGTTGCCCCTCCAGCAGATACTAGATGCTAGGGTGGTTTAGGTTACCCATGAAGACCAGATATGGCAAAAATAAGAATGCCCTCAGTTGCTTGAAGGCTTCATCTACTATTACATCCTGATCAGGTAGTGTGTAGCAGACACCCACAACAAAATCACCAATATTTGTCAGCCTCCTCTTGACCCAGTTCATGACTGGCCCATTGTCCATGTCTAGGCAGAGCTTTACACGTTCCTGCAGCTCACATAAAAGGCAGCTCACTCTCCCAACCTTCCCAGCCACACTTCCCAGAGTCTCTATCTGTCCATCACAGTGCTGCAGCTGTGTGAGCTGTCCCACTCTGCCCATGTCATCTGAGTGAGGTAGCAGTACTGTAACTTCACACAGACCTCCAGTGCATCCTGCTGTTCAGGGGTTTCAGAGAAGCACCCAGAAAAGTTATGAGATCTTTGCCCATGACCATGTCCTGTAGGCTGTCTCTTAATTACGTGCCTACACTCGAAGTGGGCCCCTCAGCCCACTATTGCTGATCACAAGGAGTCCCCAGTTCACATCAAACCTTTTTTCCCATCCTAGTCTACTTTTTCTGCTCTTTCCCAAACTGTGGAAGCACAACAGGGGGTAATAGTTGCAACTCTACCATTCAGGGTTTGCTCTGGCAAGAACACGAAAGGCAGCTGAACCTGAAAGGCCACAGGATGTATTGGAGGTAAAATAGCCAGTGCTAACTGTAAGAGAAACATCATGGGAGCAAACTGCAAGTAGTAGTTCATGGATCAGTCGGAGCAAACAGATAAAATGCGGTTTTCCACCTCAGGGAATCTCAAAATGGAGCTGCTGGAAAAACAGTGGGGCTGGCAGCAGACTGGAGAAACTCCTGCTTACAGCTGCCTTCCAGCAGCCAGAGTGCCACCAGGGACAGAGTTAAGAGATGTGATTCATCTTCTCCCTGTAATTGGAGCTGACAGAAGTTGCATGTTTTTCTGACAGCATTGGCAGAGCTCTTGCTTGTTCTCCACCGGGCTCCCCAGGCATCTGTGGGAACCTGCAGTGCAGGGCCTGGCGGGCTCCGAGCCAGGCCCAGCCGGTGCCGCACACAGGCCGGGGATCTGCACTCCCACCTCCAGCCCTCCCTCACACACACACAAAGATAACCACACCAACCACAGTGTGACTGCAGGGTAACAAGGTTATGTGCACACTATAAATTCCCCCCCAAACTTGTTCGCTAAGAAGAGAAGCAGTTTTTCTAAATGGTTCCAGAGCCCCTTTAAAAGAGGCCTGGCATCCTGCAGCATATTTTTATCACATCCATGGTTAAAATAATGTTACAGCATTTTATCAGTAATTTTGCCACTGGTTTTGTCTATAAGGTAGAAATGCAGTCAAAAAGGTATCTTTATTTCATTGTTTAAGAAAGGAGTTTAAGTTAATTATGTTGCCCTGCTAGTTAGACTAAATAACAGTGCCATCTGCTGAAAGGTAGTAGTGACTTTCAAGAAAAGTTTACAGCCACTGTCATTAGCTAAGCAGAAGTAATAAGAGAGAACAAGGAAAATGGTGCTAAAAGGAAAGAGAGAATAAAAGCAATGTGAGAAGGCAAAGATGTAGATGTACAGGAAGGATCTTCATTAAAAGGTGTATAAAAAAAAGACAAAAAATATCTAAAAGCAAAAGGAGAAAAGTAAGCTGAGAGCAAAAAAGGTGTCTCTTTTTAACAGTATTGATTTGAAGTTTAATAAATCATGGTACATTATATCCTTTGTACTGACCTCTCTTTTCAAATACCTATCTAGTTCATCAGCCGAATGGCACTGATCTGCTCATGTCAATAGTCTTCAGCTTCAATCTTGCAAAAAAATTGCACGTTAAAGTCTTTTAATCAAATTAGAACAACACCAAAAAATTAGGAAATGATTGTGGCCCTTATTAAAAAAAAATATTGTTGTATATTCCAAGCAGTTTCTTGGCTTCTCACACAAGATATTTTTATTGCTATTAGCTTCTGGAAAGGATAGTTAATGAAAAAAATATCCTGGCATGGGAGAGACAGTATTGGGTGAAAGAAGCAACAAAAAGATGGTGCATATATTGCTAAAAACTCTGCCTGTTACATTAGCCCTGTTTTGTGAAATATTTACAGGAAACTGATAAGTTTCACCCTTTCCATTTTTCAGTGGGAGATGGGCATGTGGAAGGAACCTAGCCATACATTTCCTTGGCTTTTGGTCATATTATCCAGGTGTTCTTTAGGGGTTTCTCCCAGAATTTTGTCTCACCACATGGTTGTTTTGAGGAGTTTAGACACCCTTTGAATCCCAAGTAACTTGTAACATTTAAATTCTTCTAAAGAAAGAGGAACTTTGATTAAGACACCAAAGTGGAAAGTTGTGACTTTACCATTAGCTTGGTGATAACAGTTCCCGGAGATCTAAAAATATACACATTATTTTAGTAAGAATGAATAAATTTATCATGTAGAATTTGAAGTGGGTTTTTTTCTATTTTCCGTTGTGCTTTCAGCATGCCATAAACATGTCAACTAACAAATTTCCATTATCCTGAATACTGTCTTGTGTTGATTTAGGTTTTGCCGAAGAGAATGGCACTCCTTTTTTTTACTCCTTTTAAAGAAACCGATTAATTGGCATTAATGCATCAAGCATTACACCCAACAGAAAAATTTTAATGAAAAGATGGTATACATCATGTTTATAGTAGTTCAAACTCTTAGTTTATCTCAATATTTTGAATATTGGACTTTTTTTAAAGCTTAAACTCCTTGACTATTGTGATTCTGAAAGTCTCAGTATACTACTTTTTGATTTTGGGCTTAGTGTCCTGTTCACTCTGCATGGAAAACTACATAATTTGAGAATTTTTAAGGATGAAAAATGTGAAGTCATGTAAGAAGTTTCCCAACCCTTTTCTTGGTTTAAATTATGTTTTCATCTTTTTAGAAAAGCCTTAATACATAGCATCATTGTAATTTGAATCACTTAAGAATAACTTGTTTATAAATCTGCAAGACGGAAGATTAAAAGAGATCCTTGAAATAGACTGTTTATGCTTATCAATAAAATCCATTAGATAGGCAAAACTTAACTTAGGAAGGAACTTGAACTAGCCAAAATAATGACAGAAAAAATCAATGTGATTTGTCTACAAAATGCTAAGAATTGGCCTCTGAAATAAGACTTTTTTCTCTTGATGCGACAGAGGAGTAGAAAAAAAGATGATATTGAGAGGAGACAGTGATGAAGAACCACATTTAATATGGTGAAGAACTCTAATATTTCAGAATTTTTAAAGAGTTCTTTTTCCTTTGTTGCTAAAACTCTTACAGGAGTTGTTTGGCCTGGGGTTTTGTTGTTGAAATTTAAGATTTTCTTTTCTGTATCTAAACCCAATGCATAAAATTTACTTAAATCCATAAGGTGGAAAAATACAGATACTTTTTTAAGCATGTAAATGCTTGTTTTCTTGGGGTTATGAGGGTTGGTTATTTAATTTTTTAATTTTGGTTTCTCTCTGCCTCCAACAAAACATCCTGAAGATTTTTCCCACTTTTTCAGCATTTCAAATAATTGTCCTCACCTTCCCCCTGAGGGAGAGAAATTAGCTGGAGAAGAAGAAATATTATGTAGACAAACTTAGCAATGCTGAAAGTTCATCATTAGTTTTCATTTCATATTGTGATCCATTTTGAAAAGAATATCATAAGATGACAGGCTAAGAGTAATGCTTACATTACCAATTAATTATAAATTCATTGCATTACAAAATCACTGCAGGATTTCAGGGGAAAGTTTTTTGTGGGGTTTTGTTGTTGTTTTGTTTGCATTTATGATTAAAATACCGTGGTTTTTTTAAGATGGCAAAGTTATGAGATAACATGAAACCCTCTCAAAGAGCAGTAGTGCTGGAGAAAAGCTTTCAAATATTCACAGAATGAAAGAACCACAGATCACTCTGATTCTACATACTGAATGTAAAATTTAGGAACAAAAGGAACTTGAAGGAAGTTTGAATGTTTCATATATTTTAATAGATAAATCCATGTATAATTTCCAGAAGAACTGAGCTTAGGGAATCAAGATTTACTGAACAGTAAGCATAATCATGGTTTAAAGACTTAAATGTTTCCAGAGCAATAAATTAGACCTGCGAGAAGTTCCAAAACTGGAAAAATTCCCCACCTTTGGTATTATTTTCATTGTAATAAGATTATTTGTATCCACAACAACCTAAAGATAAATGCAAGGTAGTTTTTGAGAGGAAGCAATACTATTTTTGTTACCCTTGTTGTATTAGAGCCACTGGCATGTACTTCAGATTATGTTCCCAGAGGCTTTTCTGATAAAGCTGGAAGAAGGTGAACTCTAGTCAGTAAAATACATCATCTCTTTCTGACAAACTTGGCCACTTCTCATCATGAAAACTCAAGCCATCATATGAGCTAGCAGCAGTCTTTTCAAAGTAAAGAGATGTTTAAAACATGATACTGAAGGAAATGCTTAGTCTCCCTCCCTTTCTTTCCCCTACCAAATTCAGAAATGTGTTTTTCCTGTAGTGTGTTTGTACTTGCACATAAACTCTTTTAGTTACTCAGTTAACTCTGAGAATTTGCTTGAAGTTTCAGCTAGACATGCACTTCCCTGCCTCCTGCAGTTCAGAAATCTATCTTTAACTATTGAAGATAACCTGCAGTCTCTGCAGGAGAAATCATTTATCTGCACACAAGTGACAAACTCTTCCACAAAAATAAAAAATTGCTTGCCAAATTTTGAGCATCCCTACATTTTAAGCTTCACTGTTACTTCAGCTCTTTGTTTCTCAACACTCTTAACCAACACAAGATTTTGTAATTGCATGTACTTCAGAAGTGAATATTTCTCTTGGCTGCATATCAATAGGGGAAGGTAATATTTTCTGAGAGCTGGTTCCAAGTCGAATGCAGGGTTGTTGCAGAGGTTAATGGCTAATATTAAACTCCTGTTGTTATCAGCAGCTTGACTCCACAGTTCATTACCATTGTCTTAGTCTGTTACTGCTGCTTTTCTTCTTTCCTGTGTATTTACATGTTGTAGACAGAGCCCTGCAAAGCACTGGAATGATTTCAGATATACTGTGGAAAAGGATTTAGACAGTATTACTTGTGGGGAAATAGAAACTCTCTTTATCCAAACATAAATAGAACTCTCTTTGTCCAAACAGCAATTTTTCCTGTGTGTTGATTTTCATCCTTGTTCATGTTCCGAATAAATAAACACATATTTTGTTTTCTTGGCCTGTAAGGGGGAAATATTTTGGATAATCAAATGTCCCCACCCCCCACCCCATGCTCACTTCATTGACTGATTAAGCCCACTTAGAAAAAACAAATTGAAAAAGCATTCATTGTTTGGGCTTTTTTCTTCCCAAAACCGAACTTAGAAGAAATTGCTTTTCTCTGAGCCAAAATGAAATATTCCATTTCAGAGAAGATGTGAAAAGTGAGGAAAATGAAGGGCTGATTTCACAAAACTGACACAAGCAGCAATGTTTATGGTCGAGTAACAGCGAGGTTGGGCATCCAATCATGATGGGAGGGGGACCATTCATATTTTTTATTCTCACCCTCCTTAGTTTGAACCTACCACCTTCTGATTTCTAGGGACTCACCGAGCTATAATCACTTAATTATAAGCTAACTCATTGTATTCTCATGATGCTTTTCCACTTCTACACAAAACTAAGTGTGTTCCAGAACAGATGTTATACTCAGGTGTTGCATTTCCCAGAAATCCACTATCAACACTGAAATATTTTTATAGAAAGTAGAACAGCTCATGAAGAATGTACAAAAATACATAATTTCAAATTAATAACTGCTAATTAATATTCTCTGCTTTTCCCCCCTCACCCTCAAGCAAAAGAAAAACCCAAGCATCCAAAACATAAAAATGCTACTCTGCACTAACTGCAAAACTCAGATGACAGAGACTCAGTCCCTCTACTACTGAATATTCATTCAGAAGAGAAAAAACATTAATAGAGACCGAGAGAAGCCTATGTGGACTACTGCAATTACAGTGGTTTAAGCCCTATTCAGAAACCTGAAACATAGACTAGAAGTCCATCAAACAGAGAAAGGGAATTCACAGAACCATGGAATATTAAAGGTTTGGAATAGAGCTGAAAGATTATCTAGTCCCAACTCACCCTGCTGTGAGCAGGGATGAATTGAATTTGGATCTCCCAAGCCAAGAATGTTTTCACTTAGTAAAATGAAGGAACTACAACAGGTGTTATTTCTTGCATGTCATTGTGCAACTCCAGCATGTCAATGTGTATATACTTTTTCAGTTTAAATTCTGTTCTCACCTAAGGGAACAGATCTTTTCCAAACAGAAAAAAAATGTGAGTCTTGCAAACTTCATTAAATAAAATAATTTGAAAGCTACAAGGTGTTATTAGGTGATCAAAAACACGAAATCAGAGAAGGTTTAGGTTGTAAAAGACCTCTGAGATCACCAAGTCCATTCTTAACCCAGCTCTGCTAAGTCCACCACTAAACCATGTCCCTAAATGCCACAAGAAGACATCTTTTAAATACTTCCAGGGATGGTGAGTTCACCACTCCCTGGGGAACAGTTTCCAGTTTCTGGCAACTTTTTTTTGTGACAAATTCTTTTTTTTTTTTTTTTTCCAAGATCCAGTCTTGGAAAAAGACTTCCCTTGGTGCAACTTGAGATAGTTTCCTCTTGTCCCTGTTAAACAACCCACATTCTCACCACTTTGTCTTGAAAATCATTACTCTAGATTTGCATTCATCTGGAGACCTCTAGACTGTTTTCAAGGCAGTTGTGTAGCTGAGGTTCACAACACATGTGAGCTGGCAAGAGTTCCCATCATGGGAATTGCATTGTTTGCCATGTGTGCAGAGCCTGGCAGCATCTTCACACAGCCTGCACCAACAATGCACAGTGGTTTAGTGCTTCCTAGCAAAAGACAGTTGCAAAACATCAGAAAGGTTGTGTGGACAGGCAGAGTCAAAATTAATACACTTTAATGTCTTTGCAGGAAGGGAAGAGAGGGATTAAACCTCTTCACTCTAAGGATGTATTACGGGGACTTTAACTACATGATCATAAAGAACCATTATTCTTATTGTATCTCTCAAAACCAGCCTTTGTCATTATTTTTTCTCTGGAGCCCATACTGTGATGTGGCTTCACCACTGGTTCCAAGGGAAAAGGTTCATGTATGGACTTACTGCATTTCTTCACCACCTTGATCCACATTGCCATTCCTTCCCCTGGATATGAGCCAGGCTTCTTCTCTGTAATTTCTGAGTCATGCCAGCTCTGCTACCCTATACTTGGATTACTTCCCTCCACCTTCACAGGCCAGGAGCAATTCAGCATTTGTCCACCAGGAAATGTACCAAAATAGCTGTTCCTGGAGGCAGACGAGTCATGCTGGTTCAGCACTTCCATTTACTCATTTGCCACTGCTTTTTCATCAGGAGAACAAGATTGCTTTTCTGTCTTGTCCACAAGCCGTGACCTCTGTGTGTCTGTGTTTACCACAGCAGGACATTTCTCCAAAGAACCAGTTTCCATAGAACTATCAACTATCTACCAATGAACATGCAGATTCACTAATGATGTAAAATAATTCCTTCCACCCCTCTACACTATTGAATATTCCCTGTCTTAAATCTTTCTCCCATATTACACAGTCCTAAAGAAGACTGAGCCTAACCTATCGAATATGATGACATTCTGGAACAGTACAGAGAAGCTGAAGAGATATTTCCATCCATAAAACAGAAGGACTGAAAGAAATGTATGGCAAATTCCAATTACTTTTGTAAAATATATTATAGGCTACAAGTATTTTTATTTCTAAAGCATTAGCAATTAGGAAACTGGAGCAGATAGGCTTTGTTTCCTTTAAAAATTGAGACTGATGCAGGCAGATTTGAACAGACCAAGTTCCAGAGCTTTATAAGGCATAACACATCTTTTCTCAGAAGACAAGTGGCCATCATAAGTTAATCAATATTAGCTTGTACCTAAGGGCTTGATTACCCAAAGCTGGTGAGTAGCTTGCATGGCAGTCTGCACTCTGAGCTCTGTTGCTAGGAAGGGTTTTGATTTCTTCAGCTGGGAATAAGAGTAGGAGAGTGTTGACCATTGACTCTATTTTGATGGAGTGCTTAACAATACATAAGGGAACAAAATTCCATCTGCTGCCTTCAACAATATGAATTACAAAGATGTATTAATATCCACTGCCATTAATTTGTGTGTTTAATCAATTGACCTTATTTGACAGGAGTCACACACACAAATATACCCATACATATGCACAAACATGAAGATAGGGATGTGATAATAATTCCATTTCAAAATCCATTTTTTTAAAAGTGTAGAAAGC
>JANPWX010000081.1:402451-473580 GCA_024734555.1 Trochalopteron elliotii | reverse complement strand
CCTTCCCTTCCCTTCCCTTCCCTCTTCCACATGAATCAGCAAGGGGAAACACACCAATTTAAATATACTTTGAAAGAAATTTCTAGGGTCAAGAATTCTTCAAATATATTTCTTGGTTTTTTGGTTTTGGTTTTTTTTTTTTTTGTCTATGAAGAAAGCATTCCAAGACTTCCAAAGCTGACATCAAAAATATTGGGTAAAAAAGAATGATGGTGAATGAACATCAAGTTCTATTCTGAATTTATTTTCCAGACTTGAACATGCACTGATTTCGAATGGCATAGACCATAACAATTTAGATTACATAGTAGAGAGGGGGACTTGCAATTCACAATTATTACATTTTCCTTAATAAATACACATGATATTATTATGATAAAATGGTAAAATTCTTCAACTTTATAATTGCCTCAATGTTATTTGCCACAGATTTCCTACCAAACATGGAAGATATGAGATATTTTGAGGTTTTCATTCCATCCCTGGAATTTTTTAAAGAGAAATAAGAGTTGTTTTATATCTAGGTGCTTCAAACATCATATGCACATGAAAACAGGGCAATGTTTATTGAATTAAACCTATGGTTACATACTGTGTACCATGGCTGGGAAGTTTCATGTGAGCAAAGGCACAGTTGGAATGTCACAATCAGCTCACCTGGGTGTGACTTTGGTAGGCAAAGTAAAAGTATTGTACAGTTCCAAGCTAAACTATATGAGCAACATATACTTTTATCTGGCTTTTTAACTTTTATCCTGAATATTTTACAAAAAACAAGTATAAACACAGAACAGCAAAATGCTTGATTTCTTGTTAGTGTTTTCAGATTTGTTCACCTCAGTTTTTCATTAATCTCTGTTTTTTCATGTGGTGTGATTTCCTCATGCAGCAGTGATTACATGTTGGTTGCTTTGCTCTCGGTAAAGGAGCCTGCGCAGGCTGTAATACAAAACCCACCACACACCTGAGCTGGCTCCAAGGGCTGTAAGGGAGTGCAGGGATGTGATGATCCCATACCAATACCCTGGGCAAACTAAGGAAAATTCTGAAATGGGTCTGAGTCTGCATCTGCCACAAAAAGGCACTCAGTTGGCAATCAGCTCTTCAGGCTCATCTTTGCAACATATGTGAGGTTCTACAAATAAATAATTCATGCAGATTAGGAATTTTGGGCATTGAAATTTTGGAATTTTTGATTTTTCCCTGTCCTTTCTACATGGAAAAATCCATAGTAATCATCTCTGACTTTGAGCCTAGGAAAGCCTAAGAGCAACATATTCCCTGTTCTAAAACAATTTCAGACAAGTTGGGTTTTCAAAATATTTTGTTTCTTGTTCCATTAAGCATTCCCTTTATAAATTCAGAATGGATCAAGGACAGCACACTTAAATAAATAAATTATTGTTAAAAAATGTTGAAAGATACTGTCTCCTGCATATCAAAAATCACTTCTGATACTTTAGATAAAGGAACTACTATAAGTCTACACACAAGTAGGTATAAGAATTCTCAAGGTGGATTTCAGGGATAAACTTTAAACATGAAAGTTATTCCAATAAGCACAGCTATAACATTTTTCATAAATCATTTATCCAACTTGTTCAGAGTATAAGATTTATTTGGTGGGGTGGGGGTTGTTCTGTTTTGGGTTTTTTGTGGAAGCAGGCACTGATTCAATGTTCTTGATGGACAATCATGGGCACGTACACAGTGGATAGGATGTATACTACTGTTTCAAGGCTGAAAATATTTAAGAGTAATTTCAGCTATTTATGTCAATATTTTTAACAATGCAATGAAGGAAAACCAATTTGATTTAGATTAGACCTTAACTTAGATCTAGCTTATCAAAATATGACATCTATGATAATGAAATGAAAACTCAATAAAATAACAATCATTTAAAAATCCAAACCCAAAGCAAAACAGCAACTCTAGGGAATGATTAGGAATTAATGAGGTGCAAAATACTTTCTATCTTAATTATTTCAGCTTGGCAAAGAAAACAAAGCACTAATACAGATTTGGTATGAATTTGACATTTTTTCCTCCGTTCAGAGAAGGTATGATGCAAACTCACATTCATAATTGCACTCCTGGGTGCCTAACTTGCAATGCTTAGAGTATCATGGCAGCATTCATAAACAGATCTGAGCTAAAAAACAATGTTTTTTCACAAAAACCCAAAGACTGTTTTCACATTTCTTTCAAGTTTCTGCATGATGAAATAATGTGTTTCTGCTTTTCCAGCAGCTATCTACATGTAAAAAATTATTAATACCTACGACAAAATTGCTTTGTCTGTGACCTAAGAGTGGCAGCTTTACAAAGGTAGTTGAACTTCTGCTTCCTTAAACCATGGTGCTCCCAGCATTATCCTGGGGACTCCACTGTGTTAGCACTTCTTACTGAGAATTCTGCATTCTGGGTGAGTTCATAACTAAGAAAATATGGGAAACAATGAATGCTGTGGCTCTTGGCAAAAATCTTGCACCTCAGTTTCTTTAAAGAAGTGAATTTCTGTTAAGGATAAACTTTATAATAACACTATCAAATTCGGAAAACATTTTTAAAACACTTCTTGAGCAATTCCTGTTAAATATGTGGTTGGATAAATATGTCATCATTTTTATAATATCAATGATTCCCCCATCCTCTTTGAATATACTGGCATTTGTGTTGACTCAAATTTATATGAGCTTTGATTAACATTTGCTTAAATAAATAAACTTTTTGATTTTCCTCTTGTCAAAAGCACTAGAGAAATGTAATGTACATCAAATACTCTTTCTGTTCAGATTTCACCTGAGCTAAACTATCACTCTATTCTGGGTATTTTAATTGTACAGAATGTACCTCCAAATGTAGCAGAGGGGGAAAAAATACTTGACTGAATGTTTGCAGTCAGTCTGCAGGGAGTAATTTTTTTAGTAAGTGAAATTCAGAACTAGGCTATAATTAACTGCTTTTCACTGTCTCTTCACATGTCACTTAATATGGAAAACAGTAACATATCTCTTAGAATATGTTGTAAGGACTACATTGAAAATGAAGCTTATGGATACCATACAGCATATGTGGATTTAATAAGGTTTCTGTCTAAGCACAGAAGACTTTTAGAGCTGCTAGAATCCATTACACAGTTTCTAGAGGAAATCAGTGCTTATCAATAGGTTGCCAAAGTAATACTATAATATCATAAATTAAGAAATGATAGAAAGGACATTTTTGATTCGTGAGTGCTGAGGGTTTTTTTTGTTTTTTTTTTTTTTTATTATGAATGTCATGTCTTTACAGTTAAAAAGATAGCTTAGGCTGCAGAGATTTGCAAGAGGCTTAACTAGTCAAAAACCAGATTTGAGTCCACACTGATTTCCCCATCTTTGGTGGCAGAAGGATTCCACTACAGGTGAGAAAATAAACTGACAGCAAGACAGCAGCCTTCAGACTGGAGAATTCATGTGAATTTATTTCTATAAACTGAGACTCTAGTCTGCTTTTGTTCTGTTCTTATTTTATCTATTTACAAACTTATGATACTTTTGTAAAAATGTATTTCTGAACAAATGTATTTCACATCAGTGTCCCTTTCTCCAGTTTTTATAATATCCATCCATTTGACTATTAATTTTCAAATTAAAGCTCTATGACTACATATGTTCAGCAGAAGTGATTGGTGATTTTGTTACTAGCACAGTGTTACTCACTAATATTTTCAAACAAAGGTTCCTTTTTACCCCTCACAGTTCAAAGAGACTTGCTAGTTCTTATATGCATCTGTAGAGTATCCTGTCACTGTAGAAGCAGGAAATAAGAAATACAATATCTGAATTTTGTTGGAGAAGAAATGGTTTTTAATACTATGTGATCAAAAGCACCTACATATGTTTCAAAAGAAGAAACACTAATGTAACTTTGTCTTTTCCTGAAAGATTCCCCCTTCTGTATCCTGAGGGATTAACTAAATACTTTACTGTTTTAATTTTGCCTGTTTATCTTGTATTGCTTCTCCCATTCCACTCAAAAAATCCAGCTGAGGTCCATGGAAGTATTCTAAACAGGGGAATAGAGTATGCAATCTCTAACATAAACTCACCCTGCCACCGTTCCATAAATTATAAATATTAGTAATGCTCTGTTTAAAGAAGCACTCCATTTATTCTCATGGGTTTTGGTGTATCTTAAATTGCATGCCTCAGGGGTTAATTTCTGCATGTTCCCTCTGCATTTGGATTGCATTTTGCCAAGGACAAAGCTGAGGACAGCAGAGGAAGAAATAAGACATAGCATTATTAAAAAGAGGTACTTAGTGTTTCACAAATGAGATTTTCTTTGTACTAACTATATGTTATTTCACATTCTGATCTGGTTATAGTTTTAAAACTGCTTCCAAAGCAACCTTAACATGACACTTGGTGTCTTCCTAAATACTTATAAAGAAAAAACAGCAAAAGAAAAAAGCATAATGAATTTTCAGTTCTGCCATTAAGCTTTGCACTGCCATTTATCCCAAAACACACATCTAGGATTTAATTTCATATGGTAATCAAACCAAAGAAATATATTTTGTTGTCCAACAATTTATAATCAGGCTGTGAAATGGCCAATTAACACTTTCTGTTTCTCTAAGATTTGAATTCAGCCAACAATATTTAAGCTGTTTTAACAACAGAATTATTAAAAATATTTTCTATTGCCTGAAAAAACAAAACACTGAAACACAAAACTTGTGTATCTGTTATGACTTTGGTATTCTTATTTATGTCATTGCCTCTCTCTATGCTCACCTTAGCAAAACATGGTGAACAAAGAACTTACAAGGCATGATAGGGAGAATAGTGACAAAAATCATTCCTCGGGTAGGTTCCTTATAATTCAGACAGTTTATTTATCTATTAATGTATAATCTGTAATGCTTTTTGCCCATTTTCTTCTTTCCATTAGTAAGCAACAGAATCACTTTCAAATATCAAACCAACATTCTCAGTGTAAAAAAATCTCAGCCTCAGAAATCTCAAAAATTAAGGTATCTTTCTTATTCTCCCAACTCATCTTAATATGCCAAATTAGCATATTTTGTGCTAGCATATTTGGCTAGCAATGCCAAATGCATGTTTGGCATAAAAGGCCAAAATAGCATACTTTAGTGCTATCTTACAGTGGAAGAAAAAAACATTTTCCTTTTCTGTCCAAGACAAAATTTCAATATTCTGTTTAGATCGATTTACTGTTTTTAATATAAATCCTTTCCAAACAGGTTCAGTGGCTCCCCTTTGTTTTCTAACTGATCTTCTCTACTTCTGTGGTTAAAATTTTTGCTCTTTTTTTGGTCTTTTGCCTTTCATAAGCACTTCCTATTCAGAGATATTATGTCTGATTTTTTTCTTCTCTTAACTCAGATATATATTTGACCTCAGTGGCATCCATTTCCACCCTTGACCACTAACATCTCTTTCCCACAATGATTCTACTTCCCAGGAGTGAAGGGAAGCACTGCTAACTCGTTTGCCCCCACAGCATCCTTGGTCAAGGGCCAATCTCTCAAAGAAATTTAAAGAATCACCAGGTAGAGCTGCATCTTGATTTTCACAGACTGGTCATGAAAAACTAGTCAGAAGTATATTCTCTATTTAAATAATCAAACAAACAGCCCAGTTTGCTAATTTGTCCAATATCACAGAATAACAGAATATGCAGATTTGGAAAGGATCCATCAGGATCATCAAGTCCAATGTCAGGTCCTGCACAGGACACCTCAAGAATATCAAAATGTACCAAACACCAACCTGTCTTTTAAGTGTCTTTACTCTCTAGCCATTTTTAGGAAATCAATGCATTCTTTTCACAAGAAATCAAAGTTAGTTTCCTATTTATAAAATGCAGAGGAGAATAGGAACTTTGGGCTTTATACTAGATCACTCCCAGAAGTGTGGTGGTTTAAAAGACTAATTGAACATATTTACCACAAACACACTCCATAAAAAATATCCAAAGATGCAGCCCTGTGTCTAGATATGACATTTCTCAAAATTTATGCTGATTCTTGCAAATTCCTAGAGCACTGAAAAAGTGAGATTAGGATTCAGCTTGCTTCCACTTTAATGGAAGATGCAAATAGATTTAATCAATATTTAAAAACTAAATTAAAAATGCAGACTGTCATGCCATTTCTCCCAAGAGGTAATTTCATTTGTTTTAAGCACGAATCTTTCTGCTCATGTATCTGTAGTCCGCTAGCATAATAACAACCCCCTGGTGCAATAAATGTATTTGATAAATCTTTAGGAAAGGCAGAACTGATAAGAAACAGTGACATTTCTCAGGTTACATTCTGAAGCTTTTAATTTGACTTTCTCTCAGATAAGATCCCCCGCACTAAATACCTCTTTCAGTCTTTAATGTGGCTTTCTCTGCCATACCCTAGAGGTTTGTCTCCCCATCTTCTACAGATCCTGTTACACCTAAAACATCTATATTTTTCTGATATCATTGTTTTTCAAAATCTCTTAGTAGTGCACCTGGTAGGTGAACTCTGTTTGGTGAAGACCATTTAAGTCATAGAGAATACGACTCAATGTGAATAATATCACATTTCTTTTCCCTATTACTAGTTTGATGA
The DNA here is from genome assembly GCA_024734555.1 of Trochalopteron elliotii. Classification (NCBI taxonomy): domain Eukaryota; kingdom Metazoa; phylum Chordata; class Aves; order Passeriformes; family Leiothrichidae; genus Trochalopteron; species Trochalopteron elliotii. The sequence continues at coordinate 466,961 of JANPWX010000081.1, read as the reverse complement.
TGTCAGCCTTTTTATCACTGGTATCCCATTGTTTTCACTTGCAGAAGCCTCATATCCAAACCCTGAAGCTTCTCCACTCTCTACATCCCCAGTTGTGCTCTCTGTTGTTATCCTCTCTGCTAATATTCAACTTAATTTCCTATTTTGCATAATACAGTCTCACTCTGGATGCTTCCAGCTCAGCTGCACTTGAAACTCAGCTCTTTATGGCTCTTCTCTCAGTGTATCTCCTCAAATCTCCCTTATCCATGCTTCTTCTTTCTTTCAAAGCCTTTTTTCAAAGCCACATCTCTACTTTCATCTCCTTCTACACTCCGTAGCTCTGGCAAATCCATTCTCTTCACCCCCTTTCATGTATATTTCTTACTTTGTGCCACTGAATTTTTTGGAACAAACTCAATTTATCAAATTCTCTCCTTCTCCTTCATCTATGGGATAGAAAAATCACCATTACTAGACAGGCAAGCCCTTCAGGTTAGCATGAGTGCATAAAATCTTTGGCATCTCTCATCTTACTCATAATATGCAGTTGATGTTTGTGGTGGCTGGAGGCCTCTTGGGGCACAGTGATCATGAAATTATAGAGTTCTCTAGAAATGAGGAACATCAATAAGACTTTTACATTGGACTTCTGGAGGGCAGACTTTGGCCTATTTAGGAAACTTATTCAGAGAGTTCTCTGGGAAGCAGCCCTTAAAAACAAAGGAGTCCAGGAAAGGTGAGCATGCTTCAAAACCGAGATCTTGAGGGCACAGGAACAGACTGTCCCTGTGTGCTGAAAGATGAGTCAATGAGGCAAATGTCCAGCCTGGATGGGCAGCGAAGTTTTGAAGGAACTTAGGAATAAAGAGAGGATGCATCATCTTTGGAATGAAGGGTCAGGTCTCTCAGGAAGTATTTATGGAGGCTGCTAGGGCATGTAGGAAAAAAATTAGAGAGGCTAAAGCTCAGTTTAAACTTAATTTGGCAACTTTTGTAAAGGATAATAAAAAATGTCTTAACAAATATATTAATGGCAAAAGGAAGGGTAAGACCAACATTTGTTTTCTACTGGATGCAGGAGGGAACTCAGTAACTGCAGATGAGGAGAAGGTGGAAGTGCTTTAATGCCTTCTTTGCCTCAGTCTTTAGCAGGACAGCAGCTTGTCCTCAGGACAACTGTCCTCCTGGGTTGGTAGATGGTATCAGAGAGCAGAATGGTTCCCTTGTTATCCAGGAGGAGGCAGTCAGAGAACTGCTGAGGTGCTTGGATGTTTATAAATCTATGGGCCCAGATGGGATCCATCCCAGGGTGATGAGGGAGATGGCAGACGAGCTTGCAAAGCTGCTCTCTACCATTTACCCACAGTCCTGGCTCACTGGTTTGGTTCCAGATGACTGGAAGCTGGCCAATGTGACACCCATTCACAAAAAGGGTGGGAAGGAGGATCCCAGTAATTATAGGCCAGTTAGGCTGACCTCAGTACCTGGTAAGGTAATGGAGCAGTTTATACTGAGTGTCTTCCTGCACCACTTGCAGCATGGCAGGGTATCAGGCCCAGCCAGCATGGGTTTAGGAGGAGTTGGTGGTGTTTGACCAACCTGGTCCCCTTTTATGACCAGGTGACCTGCCTGGTGGATGCAGGAAAGGCTGTGGATGTTGTCTATTTGGACTTCACCAAGGCCTTTGACACTGTCTCCCACAGCACAGTCCTGGAAAAGCTGGCAGCCTATGGCTTGGACAGGAGCACTCTTTGCTGGGTTAGGAACTGGATGGATGGCTGGGCCCAGAGAGTGGTGGTGGATGGTGCTGCATCCAGCTGGGGACAGTCACCAGTGGTGTCCCTCAGGGGTCTGTGCTGGGGCCAGTTCTGTTCAGTATTCTTATTGATGGCACGGATGAGGGTGTTGAGTGTTTCATTAGTGAATTTATGGATGAGGAGCTGAGCTAAGCTGGGAGCGTGTGTAGATCTGTTGGAAGGTAGGAGGGCTCTGCAGAGAGACCTGGAATGATTGGATGGATGGGCAGAGTCCAATAAGATGAAGTTTAATAAGTCCAAGTGCTGAGTCCTGCATTTTGGCCACAAAAACCCCTGCAATGTTACAGGCTGGGGATGATGTGGCTGGACAGTGCCCAGGCAGAAAGGGACCTGGGGGTTCTGGTGACAGCAGCTGAACATGAGCCAGCAGTGTGCCCTGGTGGCCAAGAAACCCAAGGGCAGCCTGGCCTGGATCAGAAATGGTGTGGCCACTAGGAGCAGGGACGTCGTTCTTCCCCTGTACTCACCACTGGTGAGGCCACACCTGGAGTGCTGTGTCCAGGTCTGGCCCCTCAGTTTAGGAAGGACACTGAGTGCTGTGTCCAGCTCTGGCCCCTCAGTTTAGGAAGGACACTGAGTGCTGTGTCCAGCTCTGGCCCCTCAGTTTAGGAAGGACATTGAGTGCTGTGTCCAGCTCTGGCCCCTCAGTTTAGGAAGGACATTGAGACACTTGAGCTCATCCAGAGGAGGCAACGAGGCTGCTGAGGGGCTTGGAGCACAAATCCTGTGAGGAATGACTGAGGGAGCTGGGGGTGTTTAGCCTGGAGAAAAGGAGACTCAGAGGTGATCTTGTCACTCTCTACAACTCCCTGAAAGGTGTCTGTAGTCAGGTGAGGGTTGATCTCTTTCTCCAGGCAGCAACTGACAGAACAAGAGAGCACAGTCTCAAGCTACGCCAAGGGAAATATAGGTTGGATATTAGGAAAAAGGTTTTTACATAATGGTATGCCCAGGGAGGTGGTGGAGTCACCATCCCTGGATGGGTTTAAAAACAAACCTAGATGTGGCACTCAGTGCCATGGTTTATTTGAGGTGTTAGGGCTGGGTTGGACTCAATGATCTTGAAGGTCTCTTCCAACCCAGTGATCCTGTGATTCTGCGTTTCTGTGTGAAAGTATCTGTGGCTGATGTGATCTTAAATAGAATAAATCACAAAATCTTGTTTCAATAAATCTTGGTCTGTAGAATAAAACCATATCTAAAAAAAAATCAATCCTACTTGTAAGCTTAAGAGACATGTATGGAGTCCCTCATATGCCCTGCAACATTTAAAAGCAGATGCATTTAAAATTTTCTTTCATATACAATCCTTTAACAGAACTGAAAATTGTACCCACTGATATTTGTAAAAATTAACTAATCTAACAAATCTAATTCTCCCCAGCAATTTATTATTAAGGACCAAACAATGCTTTAGATTTACCAAACTCATTGAACAGGTGATACTTGCTAGATTTCTTTATCTTTCTGCCAGCACTATGCTATGTTGTAATACCAAAAATTGTCCCAAGGTCTTAGTTCAGATCTCAGGGTGTTGATTGCCATTCAAACTAAAAGACATCTATAAATATTTACCTAATATCCCCCATTTTTGAAGCGTTCTTGAGTAGTAAGTGGCTTTTCATCAATATTTTAAATACTTTTCTGTTTTCAAATTTGGTAATATTAAATTTTTAACTAAGGTTAGTGGAATATTAATTTGAGAATAATTAGGTGTCCAAACACCTAATAAGATTCATCAGGGCAGTTCAATTCCATTCATGGGAATTATGTGAGAAAAAGAGTTCACTTAAAGTAAAATTCCTCTGATTTAAGTCAGCCTCATAAAGAATCTGGGGAAAACTTCAGTAGCCTTCTTCAAGTAAAGATTTAATTGAGCTTTCTAGATCTATTAGATATAACAAGACATTACTGGTGTAGTACGAATATTTAAATTAAGTCACCCACTGGGATACCTTTTAATTTGATCATTAATCCTAATTGCACCGGCCACTAACTATAGCAGTAACATAAACAGAAGAGGAGAAAAGGACATATTTTGGGGTGTTAGGGATAGAGAGTTGCATAATAAAAGTAAAATTGGAGCATTAGTAAATGTCTTTGAAGAGAGAAAGTGAAAATAGGAAAAGTCTTGAGTGATGTCTCAAACACTGTGAATGAAATAAAGATCATTCCAAATGACAGATTATTTTTTTCACCTTCCAAGGAATTTATTTCAGCTTTAATTATGTATTGTCAGTGAAAGACACTGTAACATTTCCTCTTAGTATTTGGAGACAGTGAGTCTAGTTTTAATTCCTTACCAGTTCTGCAGCAGAACAATTTCTTTTTTTGTCTCTACCCAAATAACATTGGTGCAACTACTAAATGACACTTTACAGTATTTGAAAGTAAGTAACGTTCAAAAAATTGAGCTTAGAGTAAAAAAGGAGGAGGAGTTGAAAAATAGCCATATCTGTACCAAACTGATGATATTTTTGACAATGCAAAGTAATAGTTCCAGTATTGTCTTTTTTATTTGTATGGTACATTGTCAGTCCCCCATTCCACCAGGGCAAAGTGAGCAAGGGACTGTGTGAGGCTGAGCTACCTACTGAGGCTAAACCTTAATAAATTGTAATTTGTGAAAACAAAACTTGGCTCTTTGAATTTTTCTTTCAAAATGAGATTTTCTTTGTTCTTCTGAATGTGAAATTTTGAATCAGACATTATCAAAATATTTGGTTTAAAAAATAAAATTTAAAATATCAATCTCAACCTTTAGCACACTGACAAATAGTAGGCTAACATAGGAAAGAAACACAGAAGCTCAAAGAAACTATGTGGCAGCCTCAGAAATGGTTGGATGGTGGGTGGCCACTGCTCTGAGAAAACTAGGAAGTGGATGCTCACTGACCATTTCAAGGTTTTTTTAAATGTAGCTATTTTGATGTCTAGTCCAAGATTTTTCCTTACTCCAGTGCATGAAAATTCATTGTTTGAAGACAGTCCATGTAGAATCATCTGCACTGTGTCTCAATCTGACAAAAGCTGGATCTTCCTGAGTCACATTTAAACCCTTTCAACAAGAAAAGAGGCACAAGTACACAGAAGATACTGTTTTCAGTGGGACCTGTCTGGGAGCTTCACTTTGTGCCATCACAAACCTTAAGTCCTGGTTAGAATCCATATGCATGAGGCATGCTTGAAACTCAAGACACAAGTTAATGGGTAACAGTCACTATTCCATAAAATTATTTGGGAGGAGGGGAGGTGTATTTTTTTTTTTAATTTGGGTCACATGTGTAACACCTGGTTATTTGAAATTAACTGCCCCATCTTCTGTGTGAATTGTTGAAGAGCCATTCTGGGATCGATGTGGAATTAAGAATGACCTCTATTATGAAAGAGGAAAATGAGAAAACTTTACAGTAACGGTGAAAGAAGAATCTCATATACCTTGGGTATGCCAGTGTTCACACTGGATAAAGAAATAGGCAGTTTGCTCATGATTTCAGTTAATTCACATTCAGCTTATCACCCACTCATCGTAAAAACATTAAGAATTGAAAGTCTCTGGCAACAGGATGGAAAATTGCACTAACCCCAGAGACTGAGTTTTGAAACTCTGAGGAAGATAAGGAAATTGAGATAGCTCCAACTCTACTTCAACAGGGACCCATATTCATACAAGTAAAGTATATTCACTATGATTTAGGTATCAGTCCTCGGCTCTTAATCTGTGACTGCTCAGCATCATCTACTTTAAGGCAAAGATGGCAAATTAACACCTTTCTATCACTAATCATGATTCTCTTTACTTCCTGTATATCCAGCATTTTGTAGGTAAACTTGTATTGAAATTCACATCCCCTGGCACCCATTAACTCTTCAGCTGTTACAATAATAATAATAATAATAATAATAATAATAATAATAATAATAATAATAATAATAACAATTTCAAAAAATTATCACCTCTTTCCTCAAGAGATTTTTAGTTTAGAAAAGTTTTGTTTTTTCACTAGCATATATAAAAGCATAAACTTACACAAGTGCTACAAAAGTAAGATAAGTTCAGGGTACAAAAAGTAGGTTAATTAAAATACATTAATTTATGCCTGCACTGCTCATTTCATTCACTGAAAGCTAATTTACCCAACAGATGGATAAATGTCTGCAGGTCATAAACCTAATGGCATTCTAGTAAAATTCAACATAAGGTTCTTACTTCTTGAACCATAAAGCAACTTGATACAAACAAAAATACACAGCAAAAATCTCTTAGTTATTTCACAGTTTCATATTCCACACCTAAAAGTACAACTCAGCCCCTTAAAATTTGCTTTCTTAGAGGATCAAATCACTATTTTATGAAATACTTCTGTTTGAGTGTTAGTCTCCACACTTCCTTTCTTTTCTTTATTTGATTTCTTACACACTTATTAAATAAAATAGAGGCTAATTCAGAATTTTAAGGAAAAGTTGGCTTTCCAGCTGAAAAAAATGAGTTGACACTTAATAAATTCAGGTTGGATCTATTACAGATATAAGAAATCTTATAAGGTTTCAGAAATTAAGTCTCAAGAATAAACATATGTGTAACTAAAAATTTTCTGGACACTTATGCTCACTTTTTATTTTATTTTGACATGATTCAAATCTCAGGCAGTGCCTTTTCCAGGTCTGCATTGAGAGAGGAGTCTTCCTTCTCATGTGGGCAATCAACCTTACAGGAAAAAAATCTGTTTTCTCATAGCAAACCTTCATATAATCTATTTCTGTCCGCATTTTCCAAATTAAATATGTCTGATATGAGAGTCTGGAAAATGTTGAAAAATTCACATATGTAGCCCTGTACACATTTGATTTATTTTCTTAAACTTCCTTTTTTTCACCTCAAAAGTAGTGGGGTAGGTTTTTTTGTCTGTATGATTTGAAAAAGATTATAGAAATTTTATATTTGGAGATTACCATTATATTTGGAGGATATTATATAAAAGAGTATATTATATAAAAGAGAAATTTTGGGTAATATTTAAATTAAAAAAAAATATTCTTAGTGGTCTTGCATTAAAGAAGCTAAAGAAAGCATTTCTTTTAATTAGTCACCCGAATGTCTCTTTTAGAGTGTAAAATATGTTTTGTGCCTCTGTATTTCTCTACTTAGGTTGAATTCCTTCTTTTCCCCCTCAGAAACCTGTGAATTTGTCAAGTGCAGCTTTTCTGGAGTTGTAGCAAGGATCATAGGATTTGGAAATGAAAGAAAGATTCCTTCATCTCCACTTGAAAAAACAAATAGTCTCTCTGGGATAGTACCAGGACAAACTGAAAAAAAAAAAAAATAACAACATGGCTGGGGAACAGAGCAAAAAGGATCTTTTTTATGAGAAAAAACTGGCTGAGAGGAGCTGAGTTACAGAAGCCAGAAAAATGCTTCCAGTGAGAGCCAGAGACCTCATTCTGGTGTGTCACACACTGACAGCCTTTGTGAGATGTTTGTTAGGATGGAGTCACATACTGACAGACTGTGAACACGGCTGTGGATGCTGGATGCTGTCCTGTGCATTGTATAGCTCCATATGTGGGTACTTGAGATCTGAGAGCTATCCCAGTCTATTTCTGCATTAGCTTTCTGCCTGACAATAAAATCCTGCTTTGGTGGTATCGGAAATTATTATACTGGTTAGTATTATGTGGGGTTTGAGGTGCTTTGTCTCTCAGGAAGTGAGACATATGAGTTCATTTATTTCTGATTCATGTAAGAATCTCCTGTTTTCCTGCAGACACAGATGTATCTGCACTGTTTGCACTTTTACCAGAGAGATCAAAGGGAATGCTGCCCAGTTATGGTCTTCCTATATTGACTGTGCTTGTCAAACCTATGCTTTAAAGTGGGGGATAATAAGGCTGATTTTATCAAAGCTATAGTAAAGTAATACATCATCATTGAGAGCAAAATCTGGCCCCAGAAGTGCAGTTTATATTCATACATTCACAGAATCACAGAATGATTAAAGTAGGAAGAGACTGCTAGCAAGGTCATCTGGTCCAACCTCCCTGCTCAAGAAGGACTATCCCAGAGCACATGGCACAGGATTGTGTCCACATGTTTCTTGAATATCTCCACTGAGGGTGAATCTGCAACCTGTCTGGGCAACCTGTGCCAGTTGCACAGCATCACCTGCACAGCAAAGGAATTCCACCTCATGTTCAAGCAGAACTTCCTCTTTTCCAGTTTCTGCCTGTTGTCCTATTGCTCAGCACCACCCAGAACAGTCTGGCTCCATCCTCTTCTCTTGTCAGATACTGACAGATACTGATGGGGTCCCCTCTCAGTTTTCTCTTCTTGAGACTGAACAGACCCAGCTCCCTCAGCCTTTCCATGTAAGAGAAGTGCTCCAGTCCCTTCATCATTCCTGTTGTCCTCCACTGGATCTGCTCTCTCTTGTCCTGAGGAGCCCAGAACTGGACACAGCACTCCAGACCCGCCTCCCTGGGGCTGAGTGGAGGGGCAGGATCACCTCCCTGACCTGCTGGCAATGCTCTCCCTAATGCACCCCGGGATCCCATGGCCATCTTGGCCCCCAGGGCCCTGCTGGCTCATGGACAGCTCATTGTCCACCAGCAGCCCCAGGCCCTTCTCTGCAGAGCTGCTCCAGCAGGTCACCCCCAGCCTGTGCTGGTGCCTGGGGCTGTCCCTCCCCAGTGCAGGACCCTGCATTTGCCTTTGCTGAATTTCAGACCATTCCTGTGCCCATCTCTCCAGTCTGGCAAGGCCCTTCTGAAGGGCTGCACAGCTCTGGGGGTATGGGCCACTCCTCCAGCTCTGTGCCATCAGTGAACTCCCTGAGGAGGCCTCTGCCCCTTCCTCCAAGTAATTAATGGATAAGTTAAACAGTACAGAGCCCAGTATTGAACCTTAACAGGTACCACCAGTGCCAGGCCTCCAGCTAGACCCTGTGCCATTGATTATGATCCTCTGGGATTTGTCATTCAGGCAGTTCTCATTCCACCTCACTGTTCACTCATCCAGTCTACAGTTTCTGAACTTGTCTGTTGGAGGATATCACAGAAGACAGTGTCAGAAGCTTTGCTGAGGGCCAGGTAGTCAGCATCCACTGCTCTCTGCTCATCTGTCCAGGCAGTTAACCTCCCTGGACAGCACCCCACTGGATACTCCTCTGACCCCAGTTACCTGACATAGCCTTAGAGCATTTTTGAAAATCAGGTCTCACCCATAAATTAATGTCTGCAAAAGTCCCAGTTACTGGACTGGGAATGAGCAATGAAGCCTAACACACATTCTCCTGAGAGGAACTATAAACACATGTAAGGTGTGAAGACTGTCACTATTAGTGACACTATTATTGTACCTTACACTAAAATATTTTTATGCAGTATTACAATTGCTTTGGGCACCTTACACTAAAATATTTTTGTGCAGTCTTACAATTTCAATTATCATTTCCAAAAAGCTACAAAAATATGTGAATTCTGCATGTTCCTTGTTATTTCATTTCTTCAAAACAACAGCTGGTCTCAATGTATTAAGTATTTTATTAAAATTAAAATTAGAAGTTAAAATTGCACCTTCAGGAAACTTGTTATCCAAGAAAATGATGCCAGTGTAATAATGAGAATGTAATTATGATTTCATTTATAAGAAGTGGTGTTCAATTATTGCTTCTATTAAGAACAAATTGTTAACAGCAGTCGGTGCTGAGATTCTGAATATAGATTACATTTTTCAGTTGTTGAAAAGTAAGCAAGGGGTGGTCTCTGCACTGAACATACTCATCTGGTTCAGACAGGAAGATATATCTTCCATAGATCCAGCCATTTTCTTCCCCAACTGCTGCTAGTTGGCAGCTGTGCTTAATTAATCAAGTTTTGTTTACTTGACTTGTTCCAGATTTTCACACATGCAGAGCCTGTAGGATTGCAGGTAGAGGAATAGAGACCAGTAGCAAAGAAACTGAAAAACAGGCAGACTGATTAACATAGGAAAAAGCTTAAATATTGGTGAAATGGCATTGAAAAACACCCTCTGATGAAGAACTTCATCAGAACTGAACGCAAGGTTTTACTTTCTTAAAAGCAAAAGTGAAGAAATGCCATATAGGGTAACTTAAAGGTCTGCAAAAGGAAATCAAGACATGACTGGACATGTCAATTAATGTGATGTAAGCGAACTGGGGAGCATTGGCACCTCCTTAGGCCTTAGGCCTTAGGCACCTAAGGCCTTAATGTTATCTTCTTCAAGCTCCTTTGGTTTCATTTGAAAACCAGCTGGATTTGATGGTTTTTAACTCAAGAAGTCAATGGCTATTTACTAATATGTTGATTGTTTGGATTCCTCAAGGCCAGCTGAAGAGAGGCGAGGTAGAAATGCAAGTCACTAAGCAAGAGATATACACAGCTCTGAGTTTGAAATGTTACAGCTGGAGTTTTTTCCTTTCATTTTATCCTTTATCTCTTTTTTTTTAACAGAGAAACATTTCTGAAGTTGAAAGCACTTGGTCTGCACAATCCACACACGTAACTAGAAGAAGTCTTGTGAAATACTTAACACAAATAAGACTGACATGTGATTAGAGAATTGGGAATGGAAACTGGCTTTATTAGGGTACTTTTTTTTTTCTGAGATTGGTGAGAAAAGTTATGAAAAATATCTCTTGCACATTTGTGTATCAGCAAGTCATCAGGTGTTACAAAGAACAGGTTACCTTGAAGAAAAACAAAAAATCCCATATATGAATGCATCCTTTGGAAAAGTAAATTGAAAAAAAGCCACCAGTTAAACTAAAGTATCAGGTAACAACAGATTCTCATAGACAATGTGGAAGCTTTTCCTAACAAGAGTGTACTGAACATTGATACATCTCTTAAAAAAATTCATAAGGTTTATAAACTAAACTGAAGAGTAAGAATGACACTGAATCAAAATTACTCTCAGGCTCTGATGAGATAAATTCTTTGTGGAGAGGAACACATATTACTCCAATGTACAAACTGGAAAAATATTAATCAAAGAGAGACTGCCTCAGCTGAGGAAGACCATTAAAGATTCTGGACTGCCTCTACTGCAGAATTCTCACCACTTTAGGCAGAACACACTCTTTATTAGTATCACTAACACTGTGGAAAAAACATGGTGTGATTTTGGGGGGGTTTGTTCTGTGCAATACCAGGACTTGGACCTGATGATCCTTGTGAGCTCCTTCCAGCTGAGGATATTCTATGATTCTATAGTTAAAATGTTTACAAGAGTGTAGAACCAGTCATTAAAAGGTAAAATCAAAGTCAATCAAGTAGAATATTAACTCCAGGTAATATAAACCACTGTGCAGTTCCTAAGGTTTAAAGTAATGGGCTTGTGAAAAGACATAAATAGAATGATACTGACAGAGATACTATGAATAATAAGCATCTAATAAATGCTGTCAAACAAAAAATTGCCTTAGAGATGACAATTTCTTGAATGAAGCCTTGTACACCATCTTTAATGCACTACTCTAGTCCTCACTGCAAATATTCATCAAGCAAAATGTACAAAAAGACCACAACCATTTCCATATAAAGGAAATTTTTACCATTTTCTAAAGGTTTAGAGTCCCAACAGCCTTTTGCCATGGAGGAACTTCAAAGATTTTTTTATTCCTCAGAACTGATCCTCTACTGAAACTAATAAGGCTGATGTTCCACTTACTTTAAAGCTGATGTGAGTTTTACAGCTGATTTTAAAGGCCAAATTCTAGCTAGGTAGTAATTGAGTGAATGGTGTTTTCCCCCTTATAAACACCTTTAAATCAGCTAATTTCTACTTACACCTCTACTTATTTGGCTAGATATTTGAGAAAAGTCCAAGAAGGAAAGGCTCATGTCTGACCTTTTCTGATCTTTCTTAAAAAAAAAATAAATCTGTGCTGATCTATTGTTGATAATTCCAGACAACTTTTTCTACTATACATTATATTGCCAATATATGGTTCTCTATTAAAAAGATGTTCTTCCTTTGAATGTATTAGCAAACTTGAATTTCTTTCAGCCAAAAAGGACATAATAAAACAATGGCAAAAAAATCAAAGGCACTCTCTCCCCCCTATAAATTTGCTTCCCTGAAATAAAATAAAATAAACCCCATTTATTAACACACTTCATTGATTCTTACTAATTTCTACTTTCAGTTACTTTTGACTTCACTGTTGAGAGTAACAGGACCTTTCCCGCACATGTGAGGGGAAATGTCTCATAGTTCCTAATCTGCACATTTTAGCCTGACTTGATCAGACACCACAGTAATATCTGGTATTATAAAATGCTCAGGCTGATGAGGTAAACAAGTTTCAGTCTGACTTTTGAGAAAAATTTGATCAGTTTCTTTTATAGCAGGTATCCTTTCTACTAATTTTTCCATCAAGTTTGACTCCTGCTGTCCTTGCTGTCCACATATGGCTGAATCTATTGACTCCCAGTAAACATGAAGAATAATTTTTCAAGGTGCTCCTCTGTCTGTCTTATCCTCTTTGCTCCACCTTGTGTCTAACTCCTGCAGCCATCAGCACCATCAGCCAGCACAGAATTCCCTGCATGTCCTTACCTGCAGGCCAGTCTGTTCCATGTAGAGAGGGACAAGCTTGTTCAAGAGACAGGGATTTTTTGAGTCTCTTTCACTCTAAGCTGAGAATTTCTGCAGGTTTCCCAAGGCAGAGGGAAGGATACTACTGCAGAAACTGTAGTTTTCTATCAAGTGTTAACTGTCTGAGAGATTCCTGTAAGTCAGTACATTCAAGGTTGTGATCTCCTCTTTTGCACTGATCAGTAGGCAGATTTGATCATCAGTATCTTTCACTGTTTTCTGAGGATTGAATCTAGAGGAAACACAGATATGCATTTAAATTTTACCTGTTTCATGGCCCAAAAGAGGGACACGGATTGGCCCCAAGCCCTTATTTCCAGTTTCCCTACATCCATAGATGCTAAGGAATTTTAGACTAAATGTCTTACCACTTGTTAGAAAATAGAGCTCTCCTAAGATAATTTAAACAAATATTAAGATAAGCAAAGCAGAAGAAGAAATTGAGAGCAAATTTCAAGAAAATTGTTGTCATTAAGCAAATCAGTCATTGTCATCTCTTTACTGAGTAGTGCATATGTAGCAAATTATACTGTTCAGGTCCATTTGGAGCTAATAATTTGAAGCCCACATGGAAAGTGCTCAGACAATGTGCACAAGTAGACAGGTGGAAAAACACATCAGTGTTTTCAAAAAAAAAAAAAGTAGTATTTTAGTCTTGTAGACACGGTGAGTATTCCTGACGTGCAACTGGATTAATTTCAAGCACTGAATTCTCCTCTTCATTGGTTCTCCCATTTAGATGTTATCTCAATTTAAAACATTGCTCACACCTTTACATTTGAGTATTTTCAAGGCTTATTTATGTATTTATATATATCAATAGTTAATACTTTATATATATAAAATATTTATATATAAATATAAAGGTGTTTATATATAAGGAGTCATATAATCAATAGATATTTATATTATTGTGTGTAAGGTTTTAAATTTTTGTGGGCCTTCAAAACAGTAACTCCAGCAATGGAGTTTTCTGAAGTAACTGAAGTTAAATCATGTACCAGTTCATTTAAGCTGATTTTACTTAATAAAACTGTCAGAAATGAGCTAAGAGAATTGTGCCAATACATAAAGTGAGGGTCAGGTTTCTGTGAGCTGCTGAGTATTCACTGCCAAAAGCTGCATGCCCTTGAGCTGGAGAAAATCCAGAGTAATTCCATTGACTTAAGAGTGCTACTCCAGATTCACAGCTTGGCATCCCCCGTGTCTGTGGACACAGCACAGAGAGGCAACATTAGACATTCTGGGGTAAAGATCTCTCCCTTTTCTCATGCCAGACAATCTCCTATACAGTCTTGATCAGTGCACAGACACTTGCTTGTGTAAATTAGCTTTTCTAAAACAGATATTGTGGCTAAATGCAGTATAGCTACATTGCTGAAATCATTTGGCTCTGTGGCCTAAGGGCAATATTTGATTTGGTTGATAGCACTGGTATAATGAACTGATTTTAATACCAGTAACTTACTGATAAAAATATTTTGAAATATTCCATGTAAATTCAATGCTACTTGAAATAAAAGAATATTTTTTCTACTTTGCCTTAGTTAATAGGGCTTCATGTTACTGAAGATATTGAGTTTTTTAAGAGCAGTAGAAAGTATCTTAAAATGCTGAGACAATATTCACCTCTGAATAGCAAATAAATGTAGTTGTACTGTCATACCTTGATGATCTATACTTTCTGATCCCCACTCTCCTGTTTATAGATGAAAATCTCTCCACAAGACTGGGATTAACAATCTTGTGGGGAGATTAACAGCACTCAGTTGTTGTTGAGTAATGAAAAGACTGATATTCAAAAGGCAGGTGATTTTTAAAAACCCCAGCATAGTATTTGTTTTGTCATGTCAGTTGACTTTTCCAGCATCTCATCTTCCTTTTATGTCTTTGAACCTCTATATTTCTTGAAAGAAATATACCTGAACTCTTTTTCTTGTATTTCTCAAATTTACAGATAAAATCTCTGGGCTTTTAGATGACTGCAAAAAAATTTAGGTAAACGTTATGCTCCCAAGTTCTTCACAGAATGGTTCAAAGTTGAGGACATCATTAATAAGAGTAAGGCAAACATGTCTGGAAGAGAGTAGCATAGCAGCATTTTACCTTAGCTTTTCTGCCACTGTTAGTCAAAACACAAAGATGTTTTGTGCATATTAAAAGCACTTATAGCTAGAGTACTAATGTGTACCATAAATGTGTTACCTCTTCAAGTCCATCTGATTACTCTTTCTTCAGCAACAAGGATGCCAGGTCTGCACTCTTTATGCTGTTTTTTCCCTAGATATTCGAGTTGATCTCCAGGCTTAAAGGACAGGTTTTCAAATTTATTTAGTCACTGAATAGCAAGAAGAGGTTCATAGCAGGATTTTCTCAGCAATGTCAGAGTTGATTCAAGGTTTCTTTCACAATTTCAATGAGTTACAGAAATAATCTGGCCACTGCCCTACAATTTCCAAATACTTATTGTCCTAGGGTGACTATGATGCCTGTATCCCCACATCGTCTGTTCTGTGTTCTGTACCTTTAAGACTGGTTCTGAGAGTGAGCAGGGAAAGAAGAAGCGCGCAGTTTGTTTTGAGAAACAAACTCACTCCTCTGAATCTGCTCTGGTCCTTAAGACTGTGTGGTTTGTTTTCTTTCCTTCGTCGGATGCACGGAGGGCCGCCAGAGAGAGTTTTTTTCTTCCCTTTGTTAGTCTAGCTAGCTGAGGCAAAGAAGCTTTCCTGGACTGGTTTTTTTTTATTTATTTATTTCTCTTTGGGACTGTTTAAATCTGCTCTGGACTGAAAAACCCAGAGGAGCACCGGGATCTTGTACCCGTGGCCCACCGGGCCGGGATTTGGCATTTTCCAGCACCGAAGCGACTGGGACTGATAAACAGACTCCTGGCACAGACTCTCAGTTTTGCCATCTCTCTTCGGAGCAGCGAGAGGTTTTATTGTTTCATATTATTATTATTGTTATTGTTATTATTATTATTCATTCTTTATGCCTGTGGGCATTTTGTTTGTTAAATAAATAGGGTTTTTTTCCACTCTTCTCTGAGGGAGTTCTTTCCCCAGACCTGCTGGGAGGAGGGGCTGTTTGGATTTGCTTTTCAGAGGAGCCCCATTCGGAGATTTCCTCCCAAATTTGCCCTAAACCAGGACACTTATCTGTATCTCTTTCTGCTTGTACAACTTAGAGAGATTTTGGTTCAAGGTGTTTGTCTTTGGGTTGTTTGGCAATATATGAAAACTTTCCAAAGGTCTAGGCTGAAAATCATGAACTGAAGAATATACCTGTAGGCACAATGAAACTCCCTACAATGAGATCAAAGCTCTCCTGCAAGAGGGAGAACATGATTTCTTAAGGTCCATCATAAGATAAGGTCCAGAATTATTCCAGAAAACAACGCCTTTTCAGCTATTTAACATAGGGATTGGTGGGTTTTTTTTAATAGGTATTTGCAAAAATATTTGTTAAAACAGAGAACAATACATGGTATATGATGCAATTCTTATCTAAAATAAAAAATTATAACTCTTACTTAAATTAATAAATATTCTGATACCTAGGAAATAATATTATAGAAAAATATAAGGGAAAGGAATTCTTTAAATCCACTACAAAAACTATTTCTTTGTGCTGTAGTTAAAGAATGAAATTAAATTACAACCAAGTGGAATATGGACCCAGTCCTTGACAACTTAATTTAGAAATTAATCATTCCAAGATTTACAGAGACAAACATTTCTAGTGTGTGAAGATTAAAAGGAGAAGCATTCTTGACTTTGAGATGCCGGGTTTCAGTTAACAATATAAAAGAAGTATTTTAGATTGTCTGCCTGAAGTATCACATGCACTGGACCAAATTCTCTGTAGACACTTCAAAGTGTCTGGTTCTTCTTGTAGCTGTAGCCTGAAGCCTGTCCACACTTAGAGACACACAAACATGCACTGTCCTGCATTAACAATAACCCCTCCTCACCCCTGCTGACACATCTCTCCCCTGCACAGGCTGTGCTCACCCAGGGTTGTGTGAATGGCCTTAATACCAGAGAAGTGCAGTTGAAGACAAGAAAGTGAAGGAAGAAGAAATGCAGTAGGGAGGAAAAGAATACAGAAAACAAAAAACAAAAAACCTTCCATCATTATATGATGGATAAACTGTGCTAAAACCAAAACCCAAATGCCATTTTGAGTAAAACTTGGAAGTTTGGGAGGAGTTAAAATCCTTAATTCTTTAAGAGGTTGGTAAAGCTTGAGGGATTTCTTTTTCTTTATATAAAATACTTTTCCAATTATTTAGAAAACAAACAGATAAACAGAAAACAAATAATTTTCAATGTTTTCTTTTCCACCATTCTTATAGCTTATTTTTTAATCTGGTCACAGTAAAAATTCTTTTCATAGTAGTTAATTTTTCTACATTCAATTGTACAAATGAAAAAAGTCTTAGTAAACTGTATTAAGATTAATGACTTCTACATTTTAGCAATTGTGAAAGCCTTTAAAATTGCAAGTAGACCCAGATTAGTATGCATGCATTTTAAAAACCTCCTTAAGTGGAGAAAAATTTGTGCATCAAACTCTCATCTTTTCAGCTTGATTTCTACTGTTTTGGTATTATTTCTATTATATTTCTATATAAAGAATTAGCTTTATAAGTGATAAACTGATTTCCTTAAGCACAAACTCACTCCCCCGTCCCCCAGGTTGCCCAGATGTGCATGCAGAACTGCTAATCATTCTGTGTGACATCTCTGAAAGAGGCTGTGGTTAGCCTAAAAGACTTCTCAGACTTTTTCGTGCTCACCAGCAGTCAGGCAGCTGAGGCTGTCATATATAGCCTGGTGACCCTGATTTGAGCTCTCTGATCCTATATTTAGGCTTTTGCCAGTGTGTGAGGCAGCTGCCTGACAGCTAAGCTGCATTCTGCACCTCCCAATCAATAATACTGCTTATCCTGCAGCCCTAAGTGTGGCTGATCACTCTGTCACCCTTTCAGGCTGCATCAGGCTTGATGTTATAAGGTTCTGAGTTCAGTCAGTTTAATTTTGCCAGCATTTTCACAGCAATCTTCTAAAGAAAAAGTAAATTACGATTTATTGAAAAGATGCAAAGACTTTTATGAAAAAGGATTAGGTTTTGAACTGGCTGAAAAACTTCAAAATTTCTTAAAAGTCATGGTTTCAATTCTTCTTAAAACAAAATAAGCCTCCTTCACAGAATTCCTCCTTTGGAAAAGAAGAGCAGGGTAAGGAGGAAAAGGGTAAAACTACCCAGAAATCATCAATTCCTACTCTACAGTAAAGATCAACATTGTTTCCGAGCGAGCTGAGGTAAGAGAAGTAAATTAGAGGAAATTAGGACTGTGTGAAGAAGGAGGAAAGCCTACCTTCAACCAATAGGAGCAGGAATAGCAGTAAAAATAGTTTAAAAATATCCATCCTAATCCTAGCCCCAGGCCATCTTAACAACTCCAAGTATCATCCCTGATAAATCACTGCTTTGCACATCCAAACATTTGTAAGCTTTTTTTCATGAAGTAAATTTTGTGAAATGAGGCTTATTAGATATATGGCTCAGTCTTTTCCAGCACAGGTTGTTAGTATTTTGTCAGCTTTTCAGAGGTCAAAGGTTTGGAATCAGTCCCAATGACATGATGATGCCAAACTGCACCTCCTGCTGCTGTAATAGATGGATACCTAGAGGTGAGCTGGCTCCCTGCAAAACAACTTATGTACATTCAGACTATGCTGCAGTCATCCCAGATCAGAAATCCATCACTCAAAGTAGTCAGTGTTGTACCACCTTTCTGGTCTGAAGATCCAATTTGAAACCTGTAAATCTACTTCCTAAAAGCCAGGTACTCATGATACAGCCAAGCTTAAACACACAGAACAGGTTTATTGTTCAGGCTTTGAAACTACCCTAAACTAAGCCTCCAAATTGTATCCATCCATAACAGCACAGAGCTGACTTGACCCAGCACATGCTATTAGCAAAAATGAGCTTTGGCCAACATAACAAACATTCTGCACAGACAAAGGAATGGTTTTTAAGTGACCTAAGTTTTTCATTGTGTGCAATTCTGAACAAAGAACAGATGTTGAAAGAATTTCACACGTAACTGAAATGTAGGCATGCAGGCCAAAAATTAAAAAGTGGACAAAGGTGTTCCCTTATTGCTACAAGAGATGAGTTCCACACAGCCTGCCCAGTGAACGACGGAGGTGCCTCAGAGAAAATGTAGTAGACATTTGGTTGTGGAACTGAAGACTGAATAGTCAAGCTTCATGACTTAGAAATTACTTTGGCTTCTGAGTATTGGCAAACTAAAACAATTGGAGAGTTTAGTTGACCTGGCTTTTCCACCTATTTAAAAAACGTGAAAGAGAAATGAAGACAAAGAAGAGATCTTAAGGGTCAGAAGAGAAGCAAGGAAAAAGAAAATAACAGAAATCCACCATGACCAAGAGTGTGCTACAAGGTCTCAAAGACTGGAAACAAACTTTTGAAAGGTTATAAAATAAATCTTGTGCCAGCTACTGCAAAGGCACGAGACAAAATGGAAGACACAGGTTGGCTTTGAGTAGCAGAAGTTTGATTGAATTAGCAGGGTTAAATTTTTTTTCTAAGTGAGACTGAAGAAAAGTACAATAATTATCTTATTGGAAACTTGCTATTGCAACTTTTCAGGAAGGAGTATTATGAGTAGATGACATGCCCTTCTTTCATTTACGAAAAGAGCTGCAAGACATGCTGGGTACTTTCTGACAATGCTTAAATGTAGAAACAGAGAATTTACTGAAAAAGTAGTTCAGGAATATTTTATATTTCACAGAAGATGTCTTAGAAAACAGCAATATTAAGAACTTCAAATGCTTCAAGGTTGCAGAATGCTTTGTTTTTTAAAAATCTCCACAGAATCTCCAGTATAACATTGCATTTTAACTAGATTAACCTTAAACCACTAAACTACTCCTGTTCTAAATAAGAAATTTAATTCTCAGTCTTACTGAGAATAACATAAAAGCATTTCATAACTGCTTCAGATTTAATCATTAAGTCAAAAAGACACAGCATTGCACCTGGCACATGGAGCGTTACATAGTCTGCATTTTAATGTTAGTGGTGCTTCTATTAATTACACCATCAAGTCATTTCTGCTCCTACACTTGGCCAAGAAAAACCTGAAGAGCAATCTAGCTTTAAATCCATTTCCAGGTGGATCTATAATTGGGACAAGATTACCTTATGGTGGGTGTGAGATTATTAAGACTGTAGCAGTAATTCTGTGCTGGATCTTGTAATTATTTTCCTCTAATACACTAGGGGAAATTAATTATTTTGTGTAGCTTCAATATACTCAAATGGTGAACCCACACTGCATTGTTTCATAGATTTGTTGCCATGGGATGTTTATAGATTTTTAGCAAACAAGTATATTTTATATTATAGTCCATTCTTTAAGTCTTCATGGTTAAAATAAAAAGTAAAAAATCCATCTTGGGAAGAGAAGACAACAAAAGGAAACAGTATAAGAATAAAAAAGTATGCAAAGACTATCTATAACTCAAGAATTTTTTCAGAACAGGGAAAGGATTTTTAGAGAAGTATGAAGAATAAGATGCATTCTGTAGCATACAATCCAGCCTCTATTAAAAATAATTAGAGTAACAAATACCTAACAATTGCCTAACTCAATCTTAATTTTTGGGACACAATACATTTTGTAATGCAGATGAACTATGATACTGATGTCATCAACAAATGGATCTTTTCTGTATCAGTGTCACTTCTGCAATTCTATTATCTCAAAATTGCCTGCATAATAAAATTGCAAAGGATACTTAATGTATTAAATTAATTTTAACAATGTCTTTATAACGTGTCCAAATTGCTATCAAGATCAAAAAAATATTAATATCATTATTTTTTCCTAGATTTGTTTGGAGCTTATTATTTTTCCTGCTGTGCCAAAAAAAAAGAACTTGACCAGTAAGAGTAACATAAAAAGACACGCTGCTTCTAAAATTTGGAAGGCACAACAGTTGAGTAAGAACTTGGGTGGTTTCTTACTTCAATGTCAAATATATAAGGGCAAAGGAGGATGACCCAAAAAAAAAAAAAAAAAAAAAAAAGAGAGAATTGAGAGAATAAGTGTGTAAGTGTGATTGGCCAGACTATATTAATAAATTAGGTATTACCAGATGCTTTAGACTTTTTTCAGGTCATTTGTTACATGTGTGTAACACATACATATACACTGAAGAGGAGGTTCAAGCAAGATTCAGAATATATATTTTGTTTATCTTTAAAAATTTAATAACTAAAAGACATTAGTTACAGGGAGTGAATAAAGGCATTTCTAAATTGCTTTGTAAAGTGTAGGGCATTTCAGCTTGCTGTTGTGCATGCAATTCACCAAATATGCCTGCTATTTTCCTTTCAGATTTCTCTTTCTTTTTTTTTTTTTTTTTAATTTCTCCATTCTAAGAGTAATAAAAGTTTGAGCTACCAGGCTGAATCAAAGCAAAATCTATGTATGAAACATCAAATAAAGAATATATCTGAACATCTGTGTTACCAAGGCTTCAGCTGCTTGAAGATAAAACTAATATTTTTTTTTACCTGCTTAAACCTAGTAGTAAAGGATTATTATGCTTTTCTCTATTGTTGCCCTAGAACTGAACTCCAGTGATTTAGTCTCTCTGGAAAAAATCCACAAATCCACAGGAAGGTGTTTTGTCATTGGTAATCACTGTAATCCACTGGAATTGCTATGGCACAGCTTTGCTGGAGAGCTCCTGCTGCCAGAATGCAATTACTCCATCCCAGTGAGTCTTGCCATAGCAAATTCCCAGCCTTGTAACATCTGTTTGTGTGTACCTCATGTACATGCAGCCCTTCTGTATCTCATAGCACACATCTGAGACCAGACTCAGAGTTCAACTAAGACTGCTTTGGTTTAAGGGCTGCTGAAAGAAAATAAGACAGATATAGCCAAGACAATTGAGACAAATACAGCCACAAAAGAGAAACTGCAGTGTATACATTAATCAATATTCAGTTTAGTAATTCAGCTCTTACTAGTCCGTAATATAGATGTAGCAACAATTATTTATAAAATGGTTTATAAAACAGTTCTCCATAGTTAGCTCAAATGCACTGGCAATTTTCTGTTGTAAAGCAAGATATCTCAAGAACACAGCAAACCTTAGTATGTCCTGACAGTTTTTACTTGTAGAAACATATGAGCCTGGATCTCCTGGCAATGATAATTTTTCAGAAACTTGCTGCAGATGAAATATTGTTGGGGTTTTGAATACTTAGCTGAAATAACATGGTGCTTCATTCATATTAAGGGAATGGCATGGGAAGTTATCTGATCTCTTTATCTCTGAATTCTGGTCTTGAAAATTGATATCATCTTAGAGAGATGAAAGGAGAGGATACAATCCTACCTCACAGAGATACAGATGCCTAATTCATAATAAATAGTAGAATAATCCATGAGAAAGACTGTGAAAATACATACAAAAGTTATTGCTTGTCACTGCCCTTTGTTTTAATTTATAACTAGCTGATAAACATGCATTAGCTAACAGCTGAGAGGGCTGTTATTTTGGGACAAACATTTTGATGCATCTATTTTTATATGAAGTGGTTATGGTAAGAAAATTGCAGTACATACTACTGTGCACTCTAGTCCTCTGCACTGATAATGTGCAGAGGAATACTTGTTTTAACCCAAGGAGTTCTTATTTACATAGGTAGATATACCTGTCCCTAAGAAACAGACTGCATTTTTGATTAAGTGAATCCTTTGGTCATTTCCACAGAAACAAGGGGTAACAAAGTCACCTTGTCCTCAAACTTCAAGTACTATGTCCAGGCCAGGATTTATAATAATTACGTTTTTATCTTTAACTCAGTTTACATTTCTGGAAATGTATTCAGTCTATGTGGAAAGTTTGCTGCACTTCTGGTTGAAGGAAAAAGATATTGAGAGAGAGACAGGATTTTAGAAACAAGAACCAATACTTTATGCTTTAGCTATTTTCAAGGAGAAATTTCCCAACCAGCACTACCAAAATTCTGGTCATTGATTTATAAAGCTCAGC
Source organism: Trochalopteron elliotii (assembly GCA_024734555.1). Lineage (NCBI taxonomy): Eukaryota > Metazoa > Chordata > Aves > Passeriformes > Leiothrichidae > Trochalopteron > Trochalopteron elliotii. The sequence goes on along the minus strand of JANPWX010000081.1, from coordinate 444,426 downwards.
CTGATTATTCTCGAGTATTACTCAGTTCTGTTTCTGCCTGCTGAAAAAGGAATGCACGCCTTTTTTGAAGTCCAAGTGCCAGCAGGCTACATCCCACTGCTCTGTCTCTGGCAGTGCTCTGGAACCCCTTGTTTTCTTTACCCTTCCCTATCAGAGGTATGCTACATTTCAGCTTGTAAATCACTTCCACTGATTTGACCCACAAAAAGCTACTTCATTTTCCTTTCTTCAGGGCATGAGACAAGACAGCAGGTCAGCTTCTGCAGGAGGCCCTAAACCACCCCCTGACCACATCTGCAGCAGAGCAGTACCTCAGGTCTCTGCTCCACAGTGCTTGCCCAGCCCTGGCTCCCCTGGTTTCCCTCCCTTCCTCTTTAGTCTCTGCTGCTGCTGGTTTCCCCCCACTTCTGCTGCAGGAGGTCACAGCCTTCACTGTCTGGCACATGTGACAATTCTGGTTTATGCCACTTCTTTCTTCTTTGCCTCTGCTGACTTCGTGCTTGTCTACCCACAGGGATACTCACAATAACCTCCTGCTTTGGCAGAACAGGGGTATTCAGAGATTCAACATCTTTTTTTTTTATACATAATTTCTAAGTTCTTTCTTCTGGGAATGAGGAAATCTGGAGACCATTTCTGCCGTGAGGAAGCAGAAAAGCTGTGTAGCACTGGTAGCAGCAGCAATCACAGTGAGAAGTTTATGAATGTGAGAAAACAATGGAACATTAATGTAGCCAGGCCACCAGCACCTACATAGACTAGACAACAAGAGCAGCAGTGTGGAGATCCTCCACAGACAATGGCTCTCATTTCCCCTCCTTCATGTAGAATAGTGCTTATCCTCAGCTTACTGAATCATAAGAATCATTTATAAAGTCTTAGGAAGTAAAGACAAATGGACTGGGAAAGATGACAGAAATAAGCATGCAATCACTTGAAGAAAAATATCTCTAAGATGCATCTTTATAGCCAAAGCTGTTAACTCAGCCCTTTAAAGTAATTTTACTTCAGCAGTCTTAAATAACCCTTAGCGTTTAAATGACACTCTTTACTCTTAATGTTGTTTTCTTGCCTGCAGGCTATAACCATGAATCCTCCTCTAAGTACCTCTCTTCATTAGCAGCAGAATATCTTTCACTATTCTGCATAACACTGTGGAGAATGATGCAGAGTATGGAGCAGTTTGCTTAGACTGGGTATTCTCATACACACAGAGAGGTGCACTTGAATTCGGGCACAGTTATTGTGTTAATCGAAATAAATGCATCTTGCATTATCAGCAAATCTCTTTATCTTGAGTGTCAGCTCAGATAACAACGCTCCTTTCATAGTGTAACAGAGATAGCAGTATGTAGTACAGTGTTGATCTTCCATTCTGACCCAGCTTTCAAGTTTCTTTCCTCAGGTGTTTTGCTGGGAAAGAGCAAAGCCTCAGGACGCAGCTTCAATTTGACTTTAGATATGTGCGCTCCAATCTGACAGCCAAACTTAAATTGTTGGGATTATCAAAACATGTGTCCCAGTTCTGTTGACACATGACCACTCTTTTAACTCCTGAAACTGATTGTCAACCAGATTTGACTGAAATATGGACCTTTAGAGCTGCAAAAGCATTATGTCAAGAAGCTATACCTGTAGGTAGAGAAGCATTCACAGAAAAAAGCTGCAGGGTAGTCCTCCAGTTTGCTACACTGAGACCAGCTACAGACAAAGAGGGGGAGACCACTTCCAAGCAAGTAGAAAATGTCAGTCAATCTTAAACAAACCAAGCTGAGAGTTTGAATGGGACTTGCTATCTCATTTTAAATAGAAACACATCTCCTGCATTTTGCACAATACTCGAGTACTCCTGTATTACTGTATGTATTACTGTGTATTTATTGGACGCAACCATTTTATCTAGGGGAGAAGGGAGAAGATTCAGAGCTTTTATTCTGTAAGAAAATCTGATAGAGGATGTTCTATTATAGTTGTAGGAAAAACTGGGACTTGAGATAAAATAGTATTATGAATAGAGCAAATTGAGAATAAACCAGGAACAATAGTATTCCACTATTCTAGCAGGGTTTGTAAACAACATTTCATTCTCAAATATCTATGCTTAAACTTTGAAACTAAAAGTACACTTATCATGCTTTATAAATGTCGTTCTAACCTGAATTAGGCTTTTCTAACCTGAATTATTCAATAACTCTCTGATTTTCTTAATCTAAGTAACAGATGCTTAAAGAATATTAACATGTGCGAATTATGACTTTTAAAATGTGCACAGAAGTTTAACTTGATCAATGCTTTGTGTTGCTAGCTTAATCTTGCATATTTTGTTCATACTACTACATTCCAAAACACATTTATAGCAGGTATTTTTTAAAAAAGGCTTGAAAATGCAATTAACACATGAAATAGATACTATTGCTGTCCTTCATTTATCATTGAAACAAGAAGATAAATATATGCACAATAGAACCTGCATTTTAAGCCATGTAATATCTTCATTAATAACTATAAATTAAAGCTTCCATACACTAAAACAGGAAGTAAATCCCATTTCCATGTTCAATTGGCTTAAAAAATTGGACATAAAAATGCATTAGTTGCCTTTCTCATGAGCCACATTTGGGATTTACCTACCTTGTCAGCTCTTCAGATAAGGTGTATATGAATATGCTGAATAGATAATGATGTAAAGATTCAACAACCTTATGAAATATGTCTGAGCAGCAGCAAGTAATTATTTTCCATTCTCCATTGTTAAGATCTGCAGTTGGTTGGCTTGGACAACCAACAGAAATACCACAATTTTCTTCCATCTTTGCATGTCCTCCGATTCTCAAACTAACAGTGACTAAAGGGAGAAAGATGTCCATTCTAGGAGGAGCAGAACTGAGTTGAGACTTTCATTTAAATGTCTGCAGCTACAAAATCGATAGCTGATGCAACATGGAATTCCTGTAAAATGCCTCATTTATTTGAAGAAATGTATGTTTACAGTAACAGTCTGTGGGCAGCTGGGTGGCAAGATGGTTCACAAAATATCAAACACCATTCACCATAGTGAGATACCAGATGAGACTCACATGTGCTTCATGAAACAGGTGATTACAAACTAATAAAAGGGGCAGGAAAAGGGAGATACGCTGTATTCACCTTTTCTGCACAGTCCTAAGTACAGACTTATCTATTTTATGGGAAGAAAAGTGGTTTTTTTCTTTCTCACTGAGGCATTTTCAAAAACTCAGAACACACAATAGCCACTGGATTCCTCAGTCAGTGTTGGAGACAGACAGGTAAAAATAATTATGTTGAAACTTAGCATATGTATTTCAATGCAGCTTTCAGATAGTGGCTGGGATAGCTGTATTCTTTATTTTTCATCACATCCAGTCCCCAGAGTCTTGTCACACTTTGCAACAGGCATACTTTACTAGGTTAGAGGTAAAAATACCCTGTCAGTAACCAGTGGTTAATGGGTAAAGGGTTTTCACGTGGCTCTACAATCCAAGACAGACCTATAACTGAACCAAAATATGAAGATTTTACCACTAAAATTAAAAAATTAAACAAAAATATTCGTGGAAAATTGATTTACTCTATAGGTTATAGGTTCCCTGAAAGAGGGAAATTAGATGACTTAAAACTTGACAGTAGATGGGACTATGAATAAAAGGATGAACAGCAGGAGTCTGGAAACTGAGATGGTGGGAACACTCATTTAGCAGACAGTATAGCTATATGTTTAAACACAGTGAAATCCTCCAACTCTTCCAGCTAGGGAAAGAAGTATGGACATGATGTCATAACTGTGGAAAACTGCTTCAGGAATTTGGACAACAGACGACAATGATGGCCAGGAAAATGAAAGAAATAGGAACATTTCCTAGATATCATATTGAAGAAATGTGAGAAAGCCCACATTTGTAGGAGTTCATTGAATTACATAATAGAAAGTTAATTTTATGTACTTAGTGTCTAAAAGGCAATGTTTAATCAACACGGGAGTTGGTGAGAAAGAATATGTGGACAGCATAACTGTCCAAAGAGTGTCTGGATTGTGTCTAACCATGTAACTCTGTGGACCAACAGTTTATTTATTGTTCATAAAATAATTAGAAACCAGGAAGAACAGTAAAACAAAAAATGTAAAAGATGTCAGTGGCCAGAAACTTAAGAAAACAGTAAAACTATGGTCTCAAAAGCATAAGGCTTAAAGTAGAGCTAAAAGATCACTAAAAAAATGAGAGCATGGCTCAGATTCAATAGCCTCTCCATTGTTATTGAAGAAAATCTCAGGAAAGAAAAATGACTGTTGAATCTAGCATTAGAAAGAAGCAATAATAATATGGAAACAGAAATTATCACAAAAGAGATTGTAGGAAACTCAAAGATTATAGTCCTCTTGAGTGAGGGAAGGGACCAGGTAATCTTCATTTTAGAAATCTGAAACAATTGGTGCATGAAATTGCAGTCTCAAGAACATTTATGCTTTAAAAAGACAGTGAAGTGATCTTGGTTCTTTCAGGCTCATTATTCTGACATCTGTAATATACAACTCTGTGCAGGGGCAAATGCAGCCCTGACCTGAATGAAGGGCTGAGCATCTGTGCAACCACAAGGCGTGTGATGTCCAGAAGCATTTTCCATGCCAGCCAGTGCTAATGGAGTGAGGAAATGAAAGAAATAACAGGAAATAGAAAGAGATGCTAGCACCTAGATTTAATATCTTTATTTTTATAACTGTTTTTTGTATGTGGTAAATCTCATTATTTAAGCAACAGTAGAATTTTATAAAATCTCAGATTAAGTAACTTGTAAATTAAGATGGAAACGATGAGAGTTGATAAAAGTATTATGACACAGGAAAGGGTCTGATAAAAGGTCAATACTCAAGAGTCCCGGAAGAAAAAATATTAGGTTGAAATGAAGCTATTAATAATCTTTGTCAAGCACTGCTCTCCAGTTCAGCAAAAATCTGTTGATATTTTTATTAATTATCTTGGCACAGGAATCCTAGAAGTCCTAGAGAATTTGGATGGCACTGTTTGGTGCAGTGCAGACATGCATTTACTAGCCTCATTTAGAGATACCCAGGCTTTCAGACACCTGGAAGGAAACACATTAACAGCTGAACCTGACCCACATTGTTAGCAGAGAAAAACAGCAGTAAACACTGATCTATTCTGCAGACATACACACATGTCAGAAAAGTTGGGAAGATGGTGGCACAGAGAATTTCAGTCCAGAGTTCAGACCATGTTTGCACACATTGACACCTCAGATTACCTTGCAGTCTCTCAAAATAAGATCTCTTTTGCTCTCAGACATTGCCAAATGTACAGGACCTGAAACTTCCAGTCCATCATGTATGTTTGTTCCACTTTTTAAGCAAGGACAGACAAAGTAACTAATTTTCTGGATTTTGTCTGTTGAACACACAATGTTTGAAGACAGTTATAATTTTTAAAAATCTTTAGAAAACAAGCAGCATTTCATATTTTCTATAGTATTTTTTCAATAAAGGTCATCATATTCCAGTTTTTCCAGAATATTTTAACATTGGCCTTTGAGAACATTCCTGGATTACGTCACAGTCAGTGATCACAGATTTCCAGTTTTTATTTTCCTGAAAATGTTATTACATGGAAGACTCAATCTAAACTGCAGAACTTATTTTCTGCTTGGATGAAATAAATTTCTTAATAATATCTTACTGTATCAAACATCCATCTTTAATTCGTGAGTCCAGTGAAATATGTCAATTATTAAGACATCAAACTCCAAAGCATATTTAACAAGTTATTTTCTGATACATGGAAATCATGTAATTTAGACCAAACAGTCTCTGGAGAAAGTTTGGGAAACGTGGGCTTTATCTTAACATTGTACTGAGATATTTGAATCTCGGGTTTCTTCAAAAATTATGGAAAGGATCAACACTACGTATTTTAATTAGCTTTTCCTCAGAAACCAAAATGCATTAATTTCAAAATACAAATTCAAAGTACTACTCAACAGGGAATGGGAGCCAGTACATCATGGACTCCAAATTCATGGAGCAAAGGACACAGCTGGAGGACACACAGCCCCAGGTGTACATGAGGCCAAAGGGGCACGGCCTGGGCACAGGATCTGTGTGGTAAAAGTGATCAAATTCTATGTTAAGAATGCAATATCTGATCAAGGTGAGTGAAAGCTGACCTTAAGAAATGGATTCTTACTGGGAACAACGAGACAGCTACATGCAGCTCTCTGAGACAGGGAATAGCAAGTGTTGCTGTTTCAGAAAATCAAAGGGAAATAAAAACAAGGATATTGCTGCTGCATTCATTGAGAGACACAACTTTCAGTTTTCAGCTCCCATCAGTTCTGTGAGGAACAGAAATTGAGGTTCTGCTAAAAGACAATGAGACCTTCATTTAAAGTGGTTGTATTCTCTCCTCCCTAGGTATTTATCACCACTTTTCCATACTTGAAGTTGTTACTCTTAACTTTCCCCCTTCAGAATCTAGTTATTTGCTTAAAGTCACATAATACAAATTAGAAATTTTTAGTTATTTATTCCATTTTTACTTGGATTCTGGCTGCATAGTGGAATATAACTGGATATACCAGCAAATATATTCACTCACTACTTACTCTCTTAGTATTAATCAAAGATATTCATATTCATTACTTTTTTACATTAATCTCTCACTCCTTTCTAGTCTTTTATTTATATTTTGTTTTTCTTAAATGCCTCAAGATGTTTTGTTAACAGTGGCCTGGAACTAAAGAGCTTTTGTAATACATATTCCATCCAAAAGAGGAATTTCAAATGTGCCTGGGGCATGGAATTCTAGGAGCATTTGGAAACAAACTCCTGTGAAAATCCTAATTTAGGACCTTAGGGGAATGACTCGTAATTCCATTGAAAGGATCTCTTTGACGTTTGGATGTCTCAGTGTGTGCAGCTCAGATTGATTGTACTGTATTTCTTTTCCTCTAAATAGCACTAAAAATGTAATTTCCAATTTGACTGGTTGGTTAGTTTGTTCATTTCCTGATGTTTTCTTCCTGAAAGAATGAGGTCACAGTTATCCAAGTTGAAAATCACATTATTACTTCTAGTACATATATTTAACTCTTTGCTTTTTCTATATATTCTTTCACAGTCCAAAACACCCCTTCATAGAATAGCTTGACTGAATCTATTATTACAATATTTACTGATTGCTCACTTTTGCTTCAAAACTAACACTATAGACCCATTCATCAAGACCAAAGTTTGGCTTTATGTTCAATGCAAGATTATTGCCAGCCACAGAGACTGTGGTACAGATTCAAACCTACAGCTAGTGGGCACAATTTGTTGATACTAATCCTGTAAGCAGTTTAGCACTTAGCAGCATATAATTTAAAATTGTTTGTTTGGTGAGCCAAATCCTGAAATCCCTCCTGAGCTGCCATTACATTTTCTCAAGGCAAAATGTTACAATCTGATTTTAGATTGTGGCCAAAACTAACATCTTGTATAAGCAGGATTTTCATGCAATGCATAGCTCCCTCTGTCCCTATACGAACCACTGTTAGAGACTCTTAGTGTAAAAAACTAATTGTTTCAGCACAACTTGCAATCTTTCTAAGCCCAAAAGTGGTATTTAACCCAAAAATTATGTTACTTGGGGCTTAGTGCTACTTAAAGATGTTTTATCTTTGTGTTTGTCATCTTGATCACTTTTATTCCTGAGAATAGCTGCACATAGAGTCTGGAAATGCCCCAGAAGACAGTAACATCCCAGGTATGGAGTGTTTGGGTGCTTGGGCAGTCTCAGCAGTCATGCTTGACACCTCTGTGGAAAGGAGATTTGGGACAGCCACACCCTCCTGTGCCCAACTAGCACAGCCACTCACACACTCACCTGCCTGTTCAAATCCCTCTGGAAAATGAAGGCACTCTCTCAGCAATTAAAGTCACTGCTAACAATTACAGTATTATTGGATAAGTGTAAAGGATATGAAACTAATAAACATGCTGCTTTGGGGGTTTTTTTAACATGGTACCTAGACATGTAGTTTGTAAGCCAATCTTTCCAGATGTTATCTAAAAGAGACAATTTACAAATCCTTGAAATCTGAGGTTTGTAGTACAAATGTTGACAGCTTCTTAACTAGAGCAGAACACCAGTTCATTTGGTGTGTGTACACTGTCATTTTCAATGCTGCTGTGCCATCTGTTCACTCTGTGAATTGTAAATGGTTTTTCATCTATTGGTTTTAAAATCTGCTGGATAAATTGGATTGTAAAAGGTGAAGACATAAATGGATGACACCCTCTCTTTCTCTTCCCCTTAATTATATATCTTTCCTGCCAGTGTCCAAATGCTGAGAATGGAAAGATTATTGAAAGTTGTGTTGTGATCTTGCAGCAAATCATTGCTATAGCTGTCACTAAGCAGGAAATGCTATCATTAGGTTTGCAAAATATATTTTACAATCACACCCAGTTTTCTGGCAGTGATACCTTCTTGATAGTTTTCCTTCTGGACTGGAAAATTTCCTTATTGATTCCTGGCCAAAGATGAGTTCTTCAAAGTAACTGAAGTTAAATGCCTTCAGTAATTGCGGAGTTTTCCTATTGTAAGAAAATTGCTTGTCTCTGTATATATATTTTTTTAAAAAGCTATAAGGTAAGCAATAAAATCAGATTGGCTCCAAAATGCAGGGCTTTGAATCTGGCAACATGGAATTTAAATACTTCTTCTAAGAATGGTTTTATACTAACAAAATAAACACTAAATGAAAATTTCATATATACATATATACACATATATTGGGAAATCTGTTAAGACTTTGTACTGGAGTGCCACCTTTGAACTGCCTGCTTGGATTTACTCGGTTTCGTGTCCTTGAGGTCTTATATCTGAATAACTGAGGGATTCTTGTGACGGGAGAGAAGCCCAATCTTGTGAGGCAGGAATGTCTATTGTTTCTTTCCTCCTGTGGTTCTTATACAGACTCTGATGTATGGGATGTGGTTAGAAAAACTGACAAAATTGGAATTTGGGAAACTAGAACATGAGCACACGTGATTAGCACAGCCGTTCCGATGGACAAACTTGTGCCTTAGGCATGGAAGAGGAATGCCTTAGGAAAGGCAAGATAAAAAAGTAGCTGAGCACCTGATTTGTAATAGAATGTGTGAAGCCCTGTCTTAAAAGATTTTGTAGATGTAACTGGTAGTGAAAGAAATATACCTTAGTTAGTACTTTTGGGAGAGGTTGGGGGTGGAATGAAGTGCAATAACTTGTGTTGTGTGAGTTTGCCTGGAAAACTTTTGAATTTTACCCACATTTTTAGGTCATTGAAAAGCTAAACAAGCTTGTTTAGCATTCATAATGATGACATCTAGAGCAAGTTCAGTTCATACCCCTCTCTTTGTGGCATACATCAGTCAGTTTTGTCAATTAATTAGTATCCCTCCAATCTACACAGGTATGAGCTGTTTTAGTAGGGAAACTTATCAACAGCTCCAGTTGAGTCTTTCTTGTAATACTACAATACTGTGGATTTAATCTTTTTTTGGTTGGAAAAAAAACCCATGAGCTATAACAACCATCAGATTTGGCTTTTCAGCATTCTAAACTCAAGAGTATAAATCAAAATACCAATAAAGAAAACAAGAATCTGCTGTTCTTTTTGCTAAGGGAATATTCTGACATTTTTTTCTGCACATTATTTTGTTCATCCTGAGGCTAATTTTGTTTTGGATTTTTTACATCTATTATTGAAGCATGGAGTTTATCTTTTAACAAAATCTGAGTTAGCATAATGATTATGAGCACTGTCACCCAGGGATAACCAATTGCAAAAAAGGGTGAGTTACAAAACCAGACCTCCTGCAGTAATTGTTATATGGTAGCTAGCTATGAAAATGCATAGTTTGACATTAACTTTTTTTTTCTAGTACTATTTTTATTGCCTCAGCTGAGACATCAGACTAGACCCCTTGAGTTTAAAGAGAATCTAAAAATAATCCTCCCTAAGCAAGGCTGATGGGATGTTTATCTTGTTGTTAAGTATCTATTTGTTCATATTACATCTCAAAACATGTTATGATGGGGTAACTGAGAATAATGACACTAAATTAGGATAAGGAAAATTGAGGTTAAATAGCATACTGATAATCTTCCTGACAGTAAGATCTCTGAAATCACTGAATAATCTCCCATGGGAATAGAATGCAGCTACACTGCTTGATGCTTTGAAAAGGGCTAACAAGCACTAGGTGTGAACCTTAGGGAACATTCTTTCACAAGCAAGGAATGGATAAGGTGGCTGAACAGGTGGCTTTTTTCCATCCTTCTATAATTTTGCTTGTGGTTTTTGTTCTGTTTACAAAGATACCACTGCTTTCAATACTTTTAATGGCATTTTGTAATATGTGACATAAATTTTTCACATATTGAAAATAAATTTTTATGATAGTGGGTGTTTTTGAAGGGGAGAGTCTTATTTAAAGCAGAAATATTACTTTTCTCAAGAAGTTAGCAATGCTGGCTTAGTTCTTCAAATTACCTTCTTAATATTCAGCATGAAATGTACTTTTACTCAAGAAGAACCTGAATAGAGAGCTCCAAATATCTACACTGTAAATTGTTATTTATGGTTTTGACAGTAATAGGAAAGTGCTAGAACTCCTCCTGATTGAAAAGAGGATTAAGGAATTTGGGGGTTTTTTTTCATAGTACCTACTGGTAAGGCGAACATCTTAGCTAGCACAGCAATTACTGCAATGATCCATATGTTTCCCTTCTTACTAGAAAAATACGTGTTAGTACATTTTATTTTTATGAATGGTTTCTGGTTGGGTTTTCAGTTGGGTGAGTGGGTGGATGGGTGGGTGGCTTGGGGTTTTTCCTATTACAGAAGGAAACTAAACTCAGCATGGAGATCTTGCGGGGATCTTTTGGGAGTGGGGTTTTGTTTGTTTGTTTGAGGTTGAGTTGTTTGGTTGTGTTTCTGGTTTGTGTTTGGGTTTTTGTTTGTTTGTTTGTTTGGGGATGGTTGTTTATTTTTCCAAAATGAAATGTCCGTTTCCAGGAACTCCATTTTACACTGCCACAGACTGCTATTAAGTGTGAAAAGTCCCCCCCTTTGCCAACTAAGATCAACATTAACTCCTACAGGTGTCCACTGTTGTCCTCTGTTGGATGCTACTCTTCAGTCTTCAAGGATCTGATGAGGTTTAGCAGTAAGATGAAAAAGCCCTTGATGCTACTTTTCAGAAGGGTATGATGAAAAATGACAAATATACTGACTGATAATGTTTGCCCTTGTTTCTAAGATCCTGGTAGTATGGAAAGACCTGACAATAAAGACAGTCAGGATCATTGTTCTGTATTTGCCCTGTTCTGTGAGCAGATGAGGAAACAAACCTAAAATGTTTCTCACAAGACAGAAGGGTAATTGGCCTGGCAGGAAATCAGGCAAGATTCTTCAAGGCAATTACAAAAATTAATTTTCATCATAAAGTATTTCCATTTTGCCTGAGGGACAAATCCTAAGTCTGCAGAAACACCCTCAGAACTCTGTCAAGCCACTCCTGAGAGGAGACCCTTGATAGCCTTCAACCTAAGAATAAAGTGCAGGATGGAGAAGCCATGAGGGAAAACCCAAAAGCAAATATCACATATTTACAGCTAGAAGTGATGCCCTCAATTTTACCTTCTTGGTTAAGTCACAGAAAAACTGTGTGGGTTTGCTGGAGTTAAGAAGCAATGTATTAATCTATTTAAAGATAATAATAATGGTAACCATGCTGTGTGAGATCAAGGCACGAGGATTTGGTTTCTAACAGAACTCATAAGGAAAAGAAAACCACAAGTGTATAAATTTTTTCTGTATTTTTCTTTGGGGTTTTTTTTTGGCCATTTTAATTCCAAGAACTGAGATATGTTTTCTTTTGCAGCATCGTGAACACGACCTTTATTACTAGAAGAAGGCCATAACTCTTTTACTGACCTGATAATGCAGGGTCTCAGCTCTGTTCTGAGCTTGCCTACATGTGAGCTATTTCTAATTTGTTTCCACAGTGTGTTTCCCTAATCTCTACACACACCATATCTGTATGAGGTCTGAAAACTCAGGCTTATCACTGCATAACAAACAAGGGCACTTTCTGTTAGTAATGATTGTAAAATGCTACTGCACAATTTTCAAACTTTGCCTAGGAACCAGGGAAATGGAAGCAGATCTTGCTAAACATAAAAACAGGTCTAAGAGGGAGGAGAAATTACTCTTGCCATCAGCACATTGTTCCTTGCACCAAAGAACTGGGAATGCCACTGATACCCTTTTCCCTGCTGCTATGCCTCAGGAAAACTGTTGCTGTCAGCCTAAAGATCCATGGGGATTTTTGCAGAATGATAAAAATTAAAAAGGCAATGGGTAAACACTAGTAAGTTTTCTTGTATAATAGCTTTAGATGTATTATTGATAAAGTAGATATCCTCTATTAATTTGCTCTGTCAGTCTCAGAATTATTTTAACTGAACAAGTAACTTCTTCTTGCATTTTTGATTATATTGTTAAGTTTTAATTGGGCTATCATTAAGTTCTTGGCTTCACATGTACAGCATATTGCCTCTTATTATGGTAATATTCTGAGTGCAAGATTACACATTAGGTAATCATCACTAAATCATTTCTAAGCATTTGCCCAGTTTTCCTTCAAGCCCCAAATTTAGCAGCCACAACACTGTGACAGAAGAAGTGCTGAAGTTTTTCTTTCAGCAAAATCAGATCCTTTGGCTTTAAAAATGGCTACTAGAGCCATTTTCAGGCTCATCATTAATTCTTGTGCTGGAAGTGAATGTGAAAAATAATATGTTCACCATGCTGCTAATTATTTTGCAGACCCCACTTAAAGCATCTTTTCCATGCTGACAATTCCTAGTTGAACTGCTTATTCCCCATACACAGGCTCTTCCACGTATTTGATCAACTTTCTCTTTGAAGTTCAATAAGATCAAACATATATTTCTTGAGATGAATGTACCAGAACACCACTTTCACACTGCACTTGCAAATTAGTGATGGCATTTGTGCAGTGTCATGATGTAGGGACTTCAAGAGCACAGTTGCCTGTCTCAAACTCTCACATAATGATAAGGTTCTCCATTTACGTTTGTGTTCCCTACCTATCAGTTTCATGACATCAACCTAATCCTGAGCAGCAGTAAATAAAAGAATGCATATCATAGGACTCATCCAACATAAAACTCAAGTAATACCTGAGTGATATTATCAGCTCAAAGGTATTCTGTGAGCACATTATTTGTCTGTAGAAGGAGTTTTGTTTGTCTTTGGCAAATGCACTGCTCAATGTTGAGCTCCTTTTGACATTCCAAGTAGTCAGGGAGTACCATAAGATCCTTCATCAGCTATCTAGAATTGTCCTTGTCCTTAAAACAAGAAATTAATGTCACCAGCAAAATGTTTTTACTCTCTTATATATTCTTGTGTAAGATGGTTCACGAATGCAGCATAAGTCCCAACAAAGATGCCTGTAGAATTCCAGTCTTCCCAATATTGTGAAAACTCTTGCTTTACTACCTGAGCCATGATCATTTCATTTCCTTAAAAGCCTTTGGTCTTGCAACGTCAAAAGCCTTCCAGGAATTCAAGACTACAGAAACCAAATCACCCCTGTTCAACTGCTGAAGAACTATAATACCACTACTCTCATAAAATGGGACTTACTTTTATAAAAGTCATTTTGAACCTTTCATACTGATTATTTTTAAGCCAGTATCTACTAATTCTTTTCTTTCCTTAGAGTTTCTAATTTCCACTTAGAACAACTGGACTAGAGGGCTGCAGTTCCAGGAGAAATCCTTAAATTCTTTAAACAAGTGAATCATATTTCCAACATTTAGCCAGAAGAATCAAGGCATCTTAAATGAGAGGTTGTGTGCTTTGTTGCTTCAGCTATCCCCCTCTCAGGTCCTGCAGACCTCTTGGATTAATGGCATCTGCCCTAAGCAGTTTTTTTAGTGTCAGCTTTGTTTAACATCTTCTACAGCTGTTTCAGTTTCAGAGAAACCCTCTGCTGGTGTGGGTATCTCCTGAAGTGAACAGTGCTCAAAAGATTTGATTAAGGCTGCTTTTATGCACAGATAAAAAGATTCTCTGGCAGGTTTTCTACTCTGGGTGTGTTTGAAAACAGATTTATTATTAATTTTAACTCATTTTGCTATTTAATTCTCAGTTTCTCTTTTAGACAGTGTCATTGCTTTTGCTGTCCATATTCAGAAATTTATGATTGTCTATCTTGCCTGTATTTAGATAGTCTTATTTTTTCTAAATAATCTCTTCTTGCTTTGAACATGTTTGTTCTTTTTTTTTTTTTTTTTTTATCATGCTGGCTGCAGTTCACCTCTTCTCTAGCCTTTTTAATAGATGGTGTGCCCAGGGAGTAGTATTATTTATAGTCTGATATTTAAATAATGAATATTACTCAAGAAACTCTATTAGCCTCTAATTCAGTAAAACTCGTGCTCAAGTTAGAACATTGTGAGAATGGCCTCACTTAATTCCTTACAATTGCTTATGTTCGCATTATGTTCATATTTAACCAGTATTTTTGAACTGCAGCAAGAATGAAGATTGTTTAAACATTCATTAACAAGAAGTAGCAATCAGATTGTTGGTTTTTTTTAATATGGTAAAAAAGATGTCATTATTGTAACTTCTTCGTGTTGTTTGCAAGTTTATTTCAGATGTTTTTGCCCATAAGTAAATATATGTTCATTAGATTGGATCTTTGTCATTATAAAGTACAAAGGAAGTTGAACTTCATAAGATTTCTCATTTAATAGAAAATGTATCAAAATTAATTTCAAGCAAAAGGTAACTTCTGCTCAACAGCTTGTCCTGTGGATTTTTTCTATTATGGAAAAGTATCAAATAATAATAGAACTTTTTTTGCAATTTTACCTTTAATAATATTGAATAAATTATGAAAATTTATACAAAATGTTAACTGAAATGAAAATGAAGAGTGGAGATTTTGTGTCTGGCTTCTCATTCTCTACTTATAGAGGAGTAGCAGTAATTTTAGTTAAAGTGTTAAATGACAGATGTCCTTGAAACAGCAAATCCAGTAAACTATCCACATGTCACTCTTAGAAAAACATTTTTCATTTCTATTCTATATTATAATAAGGAAATAGGTGTATACCTCTTCTTATGCTTCTGTATGAAGGATAACAGAAGAGGTGGAAATATACCCAGAACTGTATATAAACTTCATAGCACTTTTCTGAGAATTCTTTTTTTAATCCCCTAACACTGCGGACACTTGTTCAGACATAAATGAAAATTTACAGATTAATTTACTGCACTCCCAGCATGATATGTCACACAGCTTCTTACTGTTAGGCTACACAGCTACAAATTAATTCAGATTGAAGAAAACTTTGCATTATTCTTTGCTAATTATAATAAAATGCCAGTTTATGGGGGCCTCTGTTGCCAACAATCAGATATAGATCCATTTCTTAATGCATCACAACCTGTTTTTTGGTAAAACACTTTTTAAAAAAGCATGTAGAAATACTCCAGTGTTCTTTTTTAACTGATTAAGACTTGGTGTCATCTTTAAACAAGTCTCTATATGTGGATACAAGACAAAATTAGGAAAGTAACTTCAGAAAAAAAAAAAAGAAGTTGCACTTAGGTAAAATTTGTTCATCATAAAGAACCCAGGTAGAATTACTACGTTAGATTTTGAAAACTGATCTGTGATATGGTCTTTCAAAATTATTGGTGCTTCTGAATTTATAACTGGGCTTGTTTTTGTAATTTTGGAGGCTTTTTGAACTCAAACAGTTCTCTCGTCCTGCTTAGCAGTACAGATTACAATTAACCTAAATCAGCTAAGTCAGTGTAGGCACAGATGTGTAATTGAGTGAACTAAAATAGATTTATAATCATCTGTTGAGAAAACAACAGTCAGATTACAGTAATATTCTCAATATCTTGGACTGCATAGGTTAATTATTCACAAACCTTATTTCTGATAATGCTAGCTTATCTGTTCAAAGCCTCTGCTTCCATGCCTTGTTTCTTAAAAGATGTTTATCAAAGTTCTGAATAATGGAAAGCCGCCTAGGTACTTCCTGTTTAAAAGTTGGATTATGTAGGTTTGGCCCACCTGAAAGAAAGTATTTAAGCAGTGCCAATATAATATATAGTTTGATTACTACTTGTTTCATCTCTTGTTTTCTGGGTATTTTTGTTTGTTCGTTTTCTGTATAGGTTCACATGAATGTCTCTACTGTTTCAGCTGACAAACTGTCAGGTTCTATGGGAGATGTGATATCTCTGTCTGTTTATTTTGGAAAATCTGTTTTTTTAAGATTGCTTTCTGCAGTAATTTGCATATAATCCTGTATTCACAACAAAATACTGTGAGGAATTTTCTCTTGAGGTTTGAAAAATTATTTTCCAAAAAGAACAGAATAGATCACTGATTCCCATTTTGTCTGTTTGTGCATGGATGTATATAGAAGTCTGTGTGCATGTGCCCTGTACTCAACATTGGTGAGGCTACACCTCAAATCCTATGTCCAGTTTTGGGCCTTTCACTGCAAGAAAGGCATTGAGGGGCTGGAGCAAGTCAAGAGAAGGGCAGCAGAGCTGAGGAAGGGTCTGGAAAGCCCTATGAGGAGCAACTGAGGGAGCTGGGGATGTAAAGCCTGGAGAAAAGAAGGTTGAGAGGAGACCTTATCACTATTTACAACTCTCTGGATATGGGGTGTAACCAGGTGAGGGTTGGTTTCTTCCCACAGGCAATCAGTGGCAGGATAAGAGGACATGGCCCCAGTTTGTGTCAGAGGGGATTCAGATTGAACATCAGGAAGACTTTTTTCACCGAAAGGATGGTTGAACACTGGAACAGGCTGCCCAGGGAGGTGGTGGAGTCACCATCTCTGGAAGTGTTCAAGAAACAACTGGATGTGCAACTCAGTGCCATGGTTTCATTGACATGGTGGTGTTTGGTCAAAGGTTGGACCTAATTAACTTGGAGATCTTTTCCAATCTTAAAGACTCTATGTGAAAGTACATACTTTTTGGCATTTTATTCAAATTTCTTCTGTCTTTAGCACACCAGTGTCTTCTTATATATTACTTTTTCTATTCTACTTTCCAATATGGACTAGAAAAGAGGAGTTTTGGTATTTTCTAATGTGTAACTAACATGCAACAACTGTGCCATCAATCATGATTTCTTCATATATTTCTTCTTGTTCGTATAAAGAAATGTTAGTAAATCAAAAATATCACATAGAAATAACAATTGCCAGAAATATTCCAAAGTATGAAGAAAATTTTTATGGCTATGAAAGCTCTTTGCTATAGGACTGACTTTCACTCAGATCTAGTAACTGGAATTATTCACTCTTGGTCTTCCTGGAAGTGTTCTTGCGTAAATAATGATATTGGCCATAGACTTAGAGGATATAAAGAACATACCATAGTCATTTAAACATAACCTTAGGATGTTGGATACAGTGGTTTCCTCCTTGGGGGCTGCTACCAGCAGGCTGCTTACCCCAGACCAACCGCAATAGTTCGTGTGGGTCCCTCAGATCTGCTAGCTGGAAGCGTGGGTGAGGCTTTGGAATGAAGAGCGGCTTCTGCCGTGGGTTTGAAAGGTGTTTATTGTGCAGCTTCCACATGCAAAAGGCAAGGCTCAGCCTGTCCTTCTCCCTTATGTACCCCAGGACAGAGCCTGAGGCCACAGGAGAATTCGGGCCAATGGATGGGGAGGGGTTGGGTGTTCTAGAGTGGGACACTCAGCAGGACAATTGAAGAGGGCAGGTGCTTGAGCACCTGGCCAAATGGGAGATGACCTCTCTTCAAGTTACCGGGGTGATTGACAAGGGGCTCCCCTCTGGGAGATACCAAGGGGATCAGGGGATGGGTGAGAGGACTCAGGAAGGGACATACCAATATGATATAAATAAAATACATATAAAGCTTGGAAAGGCCTAATCATGCATTGCAACAGTTGGAAGCAGTCTCATTCCTCTGATCAACACTAAGATAGTGGGGGTTTTTGTAGTCTATTTTAAGTCCAACTGTACCATAAAGTAATGATTCCATATAGACCTTGAGATCCCTAAGGAACTGATCCCTTTTTAGACCATCACTAGTTATTTTCTTCTCTTCAACTTCTGCATGTACTTCATCTGTTCTGAGGAAGTGCAAAAGGACAAATGAGAGAAGAAAGTAGCTTTAAAGAAAAATCTTAATGTACCTCGCTATGTATTTTCTCTTGAAATGGGCCAATTGGTCTCTGATGAGCTTTAGACTAAACAATCAGTAGTCAAAAGGGTTCACCAAAAGTGATTTTCTTTCTTGTAATACCAAGAGTTTCCTCAGTGAGAGAACACCTTGGCTTGACCTTTTGTTTCATATGCTATAATTATTTGGAGCTTTGCTATAATAACAGCATTTTCCCCTTTCAAATGTGATCTCAGGTAGTAGTATCTCTGCAAATTTTTGGCTCTATGTCAAGTCATTTGACAGCTAATCTCCTAATATATTCAGGCTAGAAAATAGGAAGCATATGCCTTCTGCATTTTAATATGAGAATAACATTAATTATTCAAGTTAGATCAGCACAAATTAAATTTTAATGCCAACAAGTCATTATCATGTTATCTTAACCAAAGAGAATATTGAGTCTTTACAGTACTCTTCATTTCAGTTTACTCTTTATTTCAGTT
Source organism: Trochalopteron elliotii (assembly GCA_024734555.1). Classification (NCBI taxonomy): domain Eukaryota; kingdom Metazoa; phylum Chordata; class Aves; order Passeriformes; family Leiothrichidae; genus Trochalopteron; species Trochalopteron elliotii. The sequence goes on along the minus strand of JANPWX010000081.1, from coordinate 425,653 downwards.
CTTTTTTCCCATCTGAGTGAGCAGGCAAACTTGATCTCATAATTTTCAGAAATCATGTATTTCTCAATCTCAAAAGTATTTGAAAGAAACTAAAAACTGGAAAACTTTTAAATCTCCATTTTTGCACATATTAATACTTGAGTGATCACAGGTCTGAGCAACCTGCTGTAGCTGGTGCTGCCCTGAGCAAGGGGTTGGACCAGGTGATCTCCATGGGTGCCAGAGTCACCCTGTGGGGCTGTGGTATAGGTAAATTCTAAAAAAGATGGAGTTGCATAGACAAAATATGTGGATATGTGTGTATGTATGTATATGTACACGTTATATATATATAGGTTTGTGTACATTTACATTAATTAAATTCCAAATACTAAAGGGAAGAATTCTATGAATATCTAAGATTCAGCTGTAAATCTGAGCCCTGTTCAGCAGATTATTATGAACTGCAGTACTTGACATTTAATTCTGTTAAAAAAAACCCCTAAACTAGAAAAGGAAAATAAAATTTTTCAATAGACTTTTTAGACAAATCTTCAAATTCAGCTGCTGTGAATGCCAATGAGTCACTTACCACACAAGAGAATTAAAGAATAGAATAAAATTTAGTAGAGTAAAGACATCTTTTTAAATTACTAAGTTACCAACCTTGGAATTATTTTTTCTTCTCAGACTTCAACTCCTTCCAGCAACTATGCACACTTCAGAATAGGAGATGCAGAGTGCCAGAGCTCTTTAAGAACTGATCACAGGTAAATAGTGGTCATTCCCTGGACTCCTGGAACAGATCCTGCTCTGCACACCTTGATACTGCACTTTTGTACTTGGAATTTTCTCATAAATCCTCAATGCTGCTCCCATGTTACAAGTGGGAAGGCTATTTTTAAGAAAATCACTGGTAGAGGTTGTACACTGCACACTGCAAGTGTTTCCAGAACCACTGTCAAGGCAGGGAGGTTGTTTCCCATAATGGGATGGGGCTGAGGAAACAAAAGGGTGAATAAATTTTTTCAAATACAGTTTAGAAGCATGAACCAGTCCCATGGTTTCCTATCTCAGCTGCACCTGTCCCAAACCTGGATGAGTGTTAAACAATGCTCTCACTCTCTGGAAGAAACTAGAGAGAAACAAACTCTACAGAGAAGGAAAGGTTTGTCCTGTTCTGAACAGTCTATGTTGGTTTTGTGTAAACAGAGCTGGGTTACTGTGAAATCTTCTGTGAAATCTGTGAATCAATAATAGTTAAATAATGTGTACATTTAAAAGCAGTTTCCTAAGGTCTATTATTGTAGTCACCATTAAAGTCACTTCTCTAGCTTAAGACCTGTAGCATCTCATTAAGGCTGTGGAAATTTTCTCACAAGTTAAAACTCTGGTTGTTGTTTCTGTGCTTAACATTTTAGAGGTTCTGATTGCTGGTATTTTCCTTCTGTTTTTCCCTTATTTATGGATATTGATGGAGAGAAATATAGAGTGCAATTAATATGGCTTTACCAAATTAATAGAGATACACCACTTTTAGATAGGGTTTATGTCTTATTTCTTTTTTCAAAAAACTTATATTCTTCAGCTTTAATATCCAATATCTTTTATCTCTATAAACTTTAATATTCTCTTTAAACAATGAATGTCAAAAAGGCACTGTGGGGGATTTTCAGAATTATGCCAGTCAAAAGATTTCAATAGCAAAGCATGCTTTCTCTAAGGAACATTAAGTTTTAAGTGAGTTATTTGGTTCTGGATGACTCTTTCAACCAAGATTTTAAAAAACATTATAAGCTTCAGATGGCTTCTGAATTTATAGTGCTGGTGAGCCACATAACAAGTCTTCAGAATATGGCCATGGTTCTGCTGTACAAACATGAAGGATTTTAATCATTAAAGCAGTTTCTGAGCTCCTGAATGAAATATTGCTAAAGGATGGAACACACACAAATTACTGATACTTTTAGAAAGCTCTGATTTATTAATTTCATCTCCCTTCCCAGACTTGATCACTATATCTTTTTTTCCTGGACTTCTATCCAGACTTCACAGAGACTTCAGAATCCCTGTGTCTTCCTGGCCCTGTCAGTTTAGTGAGCATAAACAATCAATGGCGTCATTCACCACAATTCAAAAGAGATTTTTCCTTGCATTTGAGGTAATTCTGCAGTCCCAGAATTTTTCTCATTTATAAGGTAATGCTACAGTCTAAAAAATATAGATCTACAAGGTATTCTACCAGATCCAGGAAGAACCTGCAAGGAGCCTTGCTGTGAAGCCACAGGGTCTGCATCTCAGACAGAGGTGTTTGGAAAACCAAGTCACCAGGGTCTGCTGGTTCTTACTCTAATCAAATGACCAGGTTTTAATACTTTAATAAACTTATACTCAGAAATTTTAATAATACCTCTTAATTTTAAAACTATTATAAGTGAAATATAAATAAATAATCCACAATTGTAATGTTTGAATGAATTCTTAAAATAGCATTTCTTTATACATCCTATCAAATAAACAGCTATAATCTGAAATTTTGTGAAATGTTCTGGAAAATCTGCAAGATAATAATGTTCACTGATAAGGTTTTTTGTTAATAAATAGTGAAGGAGATCTAATGTGGATTTTTAGAACAGCATACCTTGGAATTAAAAGTGTTACATATATATGGGATGTGTAATTTCAGTCTTAAAGAAGTTACATATTGTAAGACTGTATTTTTAAGGTGACTTTCCAATTTGTTCAGCAAATTATAATTTTTGCTCCTTTTAAGGAAAGATGATCTAATTTTCAACTAGAAGGAAATACTGAGATGTACTGAGACCAGTGCCAAATTTCATTGAAATACATTATTTTAATCAATGATGAAAGAGAGAAATAGAACAATTAAACCCTTTTCATATTCAGTGCCATTAAGTAATAATATTGTCATACTTTTGTCATAGTGTGCCTTCAAATATTTAATTAACCATCTGGAGAAAGGGTAAAATGTGCAGCCTATTGTGGATTTTGCATTAATTCACATTTTGCTAATGACCCATAGCTCACTAATTTATCTTGGTAGACCTTGGAGCTTTAGTTATAGGACTGAAAAATCATTGAGAGTCATGAGGAGTACTGTAGATGTTTTTTCTTTATAAAAATAAAAACTAAAAGTGTCATAAAAATCAAGGTCTGTAATGATTTTTATTAAATGGTTGTAAGACTAACAGGTTTTGTGCATATTAGTAATACTTAGACTAATGAATACTTTACTGAGAAAATAAAGCAGCTGAAATACCTCATTTATAACAACACTAAAGAGACAAAAATAGAAACAGCTTGGAAACTAAGTGAAATAGAGTAAAGAGGAAATACATGGTCTCAAAATAGGAAAAAAAAAACAACTTGATTTTCTTTGAAATTCAGGATTTTGGAAAACACTGTTTCATATTTCAGAGTAAGAGTTTGTAAATAAGAAGACTTGTCAACAGCTTTTATTTCTCATATCAAATGAGAATACTTTTCTGGCTCATGTTCATCTCTATGTCCACCAGGACCCTGATGGCTCCTTTTCTTTAGAGCATCACTGGGTGATCTCCAGCATTCACTGGTGCATTGGGGTTGTTCCTCTCCAGCATAACTTTGAAACTTCCCTCAGTTGAACTGTAAGAGGTTCCTGCCAGCTGACTTTTCCAGCCTGCCAAGATCCCTCTGGACCCTCTGCCATATCAAGGAGGTAATATCCTCTGTTATTTCCTCATCCATCCAGCTACGCACTTTACTTTAGAAAGTGACAGGGTTCATTAAGCATAACTTTCCATCTTTGAATCCATGCTGACCACTCCAAATCACTTTCTTGTCCTTTATGTCTCTGAAAACAGTCTGCAGGATTAGCTGATCAACTTGTATCCTTTTTGTCGCCTTTCTTGAAGACAAAAGTGACATTTTTGCCCTCTGGACCTTAGAATTGTCTCTCAGACACCAAATCATTTGAAGATAATTAAGAGTAGCTTCACAGTGACATCTGCCAGCTCCCCCAGCTCTCATGGTACATGGACTTCTGTATGACCTTGCTTAAGTATTAGGTTATCTGATTATCTTCCATCAATGGTAGTTTTAACTTGCTCCAGACATTCCACCCTGGTCTCCATAGCTTGGGATTCCTGAAGATTGGTCCTACTAGAGAAGACTAAAGTGGAGAAGGCACTCAGCACTTTTTTTGTGTGTACTGACCCACTGGGGCCTCTTCCTAATTAAACAGTGGGGACACATTTCCTCAGTCTTCCTTTTTCTGCTTATGGACTTGAGGAAGCTCTTCCTGATGTCTTGACATGCCCCTCCAGGTTTCATTCCAGGTAGGCTTTACCTTTCCTAACCACATCTTTGCATGTTCTGTCAGTATCTCTATATACCTCCTGGAGATATCTATCCCTACTTCCACCTTTTGCATACTTCCTTTTTTGATTGTTTCAGATTTGCAAGGATCTCCTGGTTGGTCCAATTTTGCCTGACCTCCTCCTTGTCAGGGTGAACTGTCCCTGAGGCTGTAGTAAGCTGTCCTTGAACAACAACTGGTTTTCTTCCCTCTAGGGCCCAAATGTTCCTGGGCACTGGAACCTCAATTATTTCTGCTGCTAACTTGAGAAAATGCTCCCTTGCCATTGTCCTGTCTCTCCCAGACACTCCTACCTGGGGAAATTGTGTCAGGGGGTATTTCCAGTACACGAAATGGAAATTACTTCCATATTTTGGAAGCTAACAGCTTATGGATATGTGCACTTTCATAGGAGATGAGTTACACGCCAGGATTTTATCTGCAGTGTATTTTTTAGTCAAGGCATAGCAAATCAGAACTGCAAGTCAGGAGCTAGCATTCATCTTCATTAGATTTACGGAATCATAGAATGGCTTGGAGTGGAAGGGACATCAAAGATCATCCAATCCCCCTGCCTTTGACAGAGACACCTTTCACTAGATAAGGTCACCCAGAGCCCCATCCGACCTAGCCTTGAATAATGTAACCAGAAGTAAACCAATGAGCCACAGAGGAAAGAATTTGAGAGATATGGGACAACTATCTGTAGCTATGGTGACAAACTGTTAGTGTCTTTCAGTTTGCACCAGATGTCATGTTTTCTAAAAGCCTCTGAGAAGAACTACTTAGCCTTATAGTAAGAAGCACACTTCAACCTCAGCCAATGTATATCATCTCACATGTTTATTAGCACTGTGCTTTTGATCTTCTGTTCCATCCACAGGTGAAGTTCAGTGAATTTATATTGGGAGTGACTGCAGATCCTTTAGGGCTGTATCTGAGCTCTCCCAGGTGCCTGGGTTCTGCAATTGGACAGATGATGCTGCATATTTCTGTGCTGCTCTCTCTCTGACAAATTATCAGGGCCCTAAATATAGGTGGATACAGCTCTCCACTAAGTTCCTAAATGGAAAAGATGCAAGCTAACATTTATTAATCTGTGTTAGAACTGATTTCTGTATACTTTCTATGAAACTATCATTACTTTTCAAAAATATTTTTTCCTCCCCTTCATCAAAGCATCTAGTATTCAATAATATGCCACTACCTACCCTTCAGTGAAAATTGAAGGAAGCTCAGCCTTAGGTAGCATACTCTACATTGATCTGTTTCTGCACTGAAAAACAATTCTGTCATCCAGAAAATAGGGAAGGACTTATGGATATTCATGAGTGGATAGTGGCTTGCTTTCCACCCTTGAAAGAGAAAATATTTGCACAATAGCATCTACTATGCTAACATGTAATGTACTTGTAAATTTTATATCTGTAAATGCAAAATACAGTTTCCACTCACCACTGTATCAAGTAAATCAAGCAATAGTTAAACTCGCTGTCTCACAACACTTAAAGACATGGTACTTAATTAAAGATTGCTTTGTTTTTAACATAAGTTCAAGTCAAATAACACAGAGCACAGCAATTATTGAGAACTGCATGTGATTTATAAGGTGATAAGAGAGGAGATTTAGGAGTGATCATATCTGGAACAAGATGTCTGTGTTCTGCAATCCAGTTTAGTAAATCAAACTTTTATTCTTGATGATTATCAGACTACATGTCTAATGAATCTTTTATTACTCCAGGAGCAACTACTTGCAGCGTCAATATCTTCCCAGTCACGTTGGAATATTAAAAATCAGACACTCACAAGACCAAATATAAAACAAATGTTAGTGTTCAACATTGAAATTAGAGCCCCATCAATACATAAAAATAAATTTGGAAAGTTTAACGCATACATATATTTGTAAAGCATAACAGACTAAAAATTGTGACAAGCAGCAACTATGGCTCCAAGGAAATAGCCTTAAAAGTACTATTTCTACCTTATCTTTTTTTTTTCATTTCCAAGCATTTTCTAAAAACTAGTCAATTAATAAATTCAGGTATCTAATTCTCCCTGACTGCAAAATCACTCGTTTGCATTTGCAGCACCAAATACACAAAATAATCACTATGTATCTCCTTTACAGGTTCCTATTTATCAGGTATCTCTTTCATCTGCTCACTCACAGATCCTCAAGTAAAAAGAGACTATATCTCATAGAGATAAAGAGACTCATCTACTTAGATCAAACAGTAATTTTTTTTTAATCAGGTGCTGTATTTTTCTTCCTTGTTCTTGAGCAAAATGGGTGAAGGTTTTCAGTATGCTGTGGAACACCACTGAGTTCAAAGTAGAAGAATTCTTTCAATCCAACAGTTTGGTGCAAAACATTTATTTAAAGTCCTAAAGTGATACTAACAACTTTCAATTCCCATTAAATTCAGTTTATTAAAATGCCTCAGGACTGGGTTTTTCTTACTCTCTCTTCAACATCTGTTAGCACAGATGTGTTTGTTAAAGCTGTACCTGGCTTGCACAGAAGCCCACCCACATGTTTTCCATAGACACAGAAGCTTCCAAACCAACATTAATCAAGGCAGCACATTACAAATACACGATCTGTGAGCAGAAAAAAATCTGACATGCCTGGGCTACAGGGACAGAACTTTAATCCTAAATTATTCTTCCTATCCAGCTCTCATTAACTGTACATCTTATAGCATGTTATTGCACTGGAGCAATTTCAGGGACTTCTGCCCATTGTTAGGAGAGTGTTATAACATTTCAACACTATTTGATTGTATTGCAGGACTGTAATACAGTGCTGGAAGTGTAGGCTTTCATTTATTCTCCCACTAGAGGCCTAATTGGTGAGAATGCTGACATGTGAATTCTGCCCCAATCAGCTGAGACCGGAATAAATATCCCCACTGTCACATTTCCATTGCCTTATAAGCATTGCCAGGCATGAATCTAGATTATTTTAATGAGATCCTTAAAATATCAGGTATTTACTCATAATTCTGCAGCTTTTAGATCAACCTAGCAATTTCAGAATTATCTGAGATTATTTTAATGAAATCAGATTAAATCAACCCCTTTTGCGACTTTTAAGACCAAACCACCATTGTTCAAGCCTTCAAGATTTATCACTGCACAGTGTAATTAAGCACTGAAAGGATTTGTTTTCCATATATTCAAATGGAAAAGGATTTCTTTTCCTTATATTCCATATATTCAAATATCCATATATTTCTTTTCCATATATTCCATATATTTAAATTTGCATCTGCTATAACTGAACACCCTTTAGCACACAATAATTCTGATATTTGTTTTTCTCTTGTATATTTTAATTTTATAAGTTATACTGTATTTTCACAGTACTAATGATACACTGAAACAGAACTATCAGTTGTCATTTCAAGGGCTGCTTGTCATTAGATGGAAAAGTTTACATTGACTTCAAACTATGGAAATCTCCAAATATGGAACAGGTTAAACACAAACAATGGGTGTACCTCACAGTGTTTTACTAGGTTTTCACATTTAAATTTCCTTCATGTTTTCAAACTGATTCTGCCTTCAAATCTCTTTTTTCCCCCTCGCAGTTTTTTAATGGAGAAAACAGAGTCTTCATATTGATTCCAGTATCTGATCCCATGAAATATGAATTCCCAGTTATTAAAATCCTGCAACAAACATATCCAATAACTTTTCCTTAAATCTCACTCTTCTCTCTTAATATGTAAACCTGATCATTCAGAGAGCTATTTGTGGGCTGAATGTCCTTACATAAGAAACCCCATCAGCCTCCTATATTTTCATGCATCCATTTGCTGGATTTCCTGACATAAAACTTCCATTAGAGACCAAACTCACAATTTGAGGAAAAAAACTTAATTCAAACCACCAAGGGATGCTGCATGGTATTTTGTCAGTGGTGGTCCATTGTCTGATATGACACTAATGAATTTTATGTCTTTCCATCCTGGAAAACTGCAGTTTTTCTGGAAAGCTGAGGAATTCAAAATTTCTAAGTAAAACAAGAATGTGCTAAAAATAGGTCAAGAGAGTAGGAAACAAGAAGAAAATTAATTAACATATCTTTTCTTTAGTGAAACAATTCAGAAGTAAAGAGAACAGTTTCCAACAACAGTTGTTTCTCCCATGCTGCCAATCAACACAAAAATAGGATGTAAGTCACAAAGCAAAGAGTTCAAGGCAAATTACTTTGAATGCTCATTTAGTGTCATTTAGTCATTGATAGGAATGATAGAATGGAATTAACAGAGTCACTGAAATGGAAGATGAAATGCAAATTATATTCCAGTCAACCATGGGTTTTGATATCAAGGAAAAATTACACAGTGTATACTTAAAAACCAATAACCTAAACCAATTACGACACTATAAACTTCTGCTGTATTATTAGACATAGTTAGCAGATGATAAAATCAACTTCTTTGCAAATCAGTCACAGAACCCAGGTTCAGATGTATTCATTTTTAGTTTTTATCTGGTGTCATTACACACACTAGTAAATTAATATATCTCTATATATGATTTACTTTCAGACTATTATATGGTCACTGTAAAGTTCTTAATTTCTTATAGAAGCTTTTATTTTTACTAACTGCTACCTTTATTTTTTGGCATAATTCCTTCACTCTTTCAATAGGAAGAGGAGACATGGGATAAATATACTTTTTTAAAAGCCGGATTTACACTGGTCTGGTCAGGGCAAATAATGCTAATATAACTTATTCTGAATGCATTTTCTTTTCGGAGCATTTAGTTTGGTATTTTCTCATCATGTTCTGTGTTTGCTGAATAAAAATAAGTAGGAGTAAGTTATTTTCTTATGTTACATCATTAGCAAGAGAAAAAAACAAAAAATATTTTAACAATTAACCATATCTATATAATTATTTTAACTGCACACCGTATTAATTATTCCATGCATGGAGTTGGATTGAATTACTGAAAGCAATAAATAAAATTGCTATCTGCTTTAACTTCACTGACTTCAGTAGAATTTAAGCACGGTTTAGTCTGGTCTTTGTATCCACTTGGGATATTAAAAGCGGAGAAAAACTATGCCAACAGTAGCTCTATAGGTGGAAATGAGAAAATGAAATCCTAAAGTTCTAACATTTACTGAGTAGTATTCAAGTGTGTGTGAGAGAACATGGAAACATCATTGTGTTCTTGCATGCACTTAAATAGTTTATGGAAATTTTCTAAATCACAGATGCCCAATCAAATTTCTGGATAGAATGTCATGCACTTTAGTCAATCAGCAGTGAGTTTCAAATAAATGTATTTACACCCTCTATCTTCACCTACCATAGCAGAGCTCTTTCCTCCACCTTTTTCTACTAACTATTACAAAAAATTATTCAGTTTTCCTGCATGTGCCACTTTGGTGGCTGGCTTTGTGGAATGGATCTGCAGAGTGGCTTGAGAAAGCAACAGACAGATAAGATCAGATCTATTCAAGTTTTTACTGAAGAATGTAGTCCATAAATGAAAGAACGTGTGGGATGGAGGCCACATATTGCTCAAGACCAGTCCAGACTCTTGAAAGCATAATTAGAGTAAACTATACCTGAAACTCCTGTAAAAATGGACGTTTAACCTTCCTGCCTCTGAGCATTCTCTTTAATGTTTTTTGTTAACATATTTTGTTAAAGGACCATAAATACAAAGTAAATAACAAAACAAAAGAAATGCTGTTGCCAATTTAGCTCTGGGAAAAGGAGGTTGTGAGATTACATACATGTGAAATATGTATATTCTTTCTTCCCTAGTACTGTTTCAACACCCAGGGCAATGTCAGGCAGACTCAAAAGAGATAAAGGCTAAAAGGGTATCAGACATTACCTACAGCAAGATAGAAGAGGCAGCTCCTATTTGTGCACCTCTGTAAAGAAGCCCTTTTTGCAAAAGTGCACCTTTGTTAGAAATAAGGGACTCCAGAGAGCCCTCCAGGACCCAACACCATGGACACATTAATTCCATTCTTCACTAGTCATGAATCCTTTTTCTCTGTGTATCTTGCTGATAAGTTGCTTTTTGATTGCTTTAGCATTTTTGGGTTTGAGGCAAAGCGAAGCAAGTATAGCAGTTTCCTAAAGACTGCTTTACCTGAACTTTGAAATTTATACTTCACAAAAATCAGTAAAGTAAAGCAAAGCAGAAGTATCACTTTGACTTGCCTGCTATTTGTTATTGTTTTCCTGAAACACTGGGTTAAAAGGGAAGATACACAACATATTTTTATTATTTATAGACAACCTATTTTTAATATTTATGGGGAAAAACAGAATTTTGAAAATGTGGTTCACAGAAACAATGGGAAGCAAAAATGGGAAGATAAGTTCTTTTGTGGAATTATGCTGTAATACACTTCAAATATATTTGCAACAAGTCTACGACTGCAACTGTAACCTGATTCAAGTGGGGTTGTTTTGAAATTTCCCAGTATCTACTCCACACACAAAATCTGTCTCACTGACACTTTTCAAAATAACTGGGATGAATTGCCCCAAAACTAACTCACTGGGAAGGAACCAAGTGTGGTTTTTATTAAAACATTCTGTTGAAAAGGAGGAAACAAAAACCATTCCCTTCAGCTCACAGCAAGATATTTAATGAATTACTAGCTGTGGAAATATAGAAGCAACAGTTCTAAAAACTAATGAAGGTATTTCAGAGAAATATTGATTTGAATGATTTACTGAGTTGCAAAAAATTCACATTGAAGTAAATTAGTGTTTGGAACTGTAATTACACATAAGAATGCAAAGTTTACCGTCAGCAATAAAAACTCTTACAGTAATAAAATAAATTTCAATTTTAATTATAACAGTAATTTTCTATTTACACCTAGGCAAAGATGCAGAACAAGCTATTCTTGGCCCAGCCACCCCATCCAATGTTTGCACTAACTACAACTCTCCATGTACGTAGTCCTGAAATTTATTTTTAACATCTCTGTCTTCAGAAATGCTGAATAATATGTCATACTATAGTGCAGTGCATTAATCTGCTAGAATTAAAGACTTTGTTGAGTAATTACAGAGGAAGGTTTACAAAATTTAATTCTTCTTTAAGTGGTTTCTTCTCCAGTTATAGTCAGTAAATTACATTTATGGAATTTCTCACACACAAGTTGTTTCAATTTAATGGAATTCTTTTATGTAAAGGAAGCCAGCAGCACATAAGGTTTTAAATCTGATTTTCTTATTATCAGCAAATTCTGTTTCCTTCAAAAAAGTTACAGTAGTTCTGAGAAGGTCATCAGAAGAATTCCAGGTTGAAAGTTTCTGCAGCTAAAGCATCCTTTGCCATTCTCATTCCCACTGATCATTAATATACTCAAGAAATCTTCTTCTCTTCTCAGTCTCAAGCTGATTTACCATTATAACTAGAGATCAGAAAACTTTTTATCCTGTAAAGCTTCAAGCAATAAAATCATATTTCAGATGCTAGACAGTGTAATAGGTATTGTACAAGGTATTGCTTTTGCAGTATTAGATCTGTCATTTGTTCAATAAAGACAGGCTACGTTTGCTATATATTTAATATTTTTTGTTAGCTGCAATGTGGAGTAATTAAATATAGTTAAATAGCCCAAAGGTTCTTCATCAGACCATTTACTGAAATTAAACTCACTGACCTAAGAAGACTCTAAACCAACCCCCTACATTGTTTTCTGACAAATAAATGGATGCAGATACAGTAGTCTTTTGATGATCAGAAATTGCATTATTGCACAGAGGAAAAATTAAATGCCTGAGCCCACACACCTGTGGACAAAATTTTGTTCTTCACATTCTGGTACCATGTCCTTAATACACCTTTCAAATTTTTATCCAGGAAGAAAAAAATTACCATGGTGATAACTGTGGCCCTACATGATCAGAAATCTTTGTGATTCTTGGAGAGCATCTCTCCTGCTGTTTTCCATTACCACAGAGCCAAGTTTCATGAGTAGGGACCAACTCAAATATGCTGTTATGAATATATTGCTTCTGCAGTAGAGTAAACATAGATTTCCATTGATATTACTTTAATCTGGGTTATTTCTTTATCATTGTTTCCCTCAGGCTATCCATCAGGATGCAGATGCCTGAATGGAGGCAAGGCTGGTATTTTCTGGAGTCTCAAAACAGTACCAGAAAAAATACCTGGTCTTTGTAGTATGGGCAAGGTAAGATATTTTGTCTAACTGTTGGATCTGGAGTGGTGGAGTCTTGAGACAACACAACTTCAGTGTTAACAGAGCCTCCCAAATTTCCCAGCTAGTCTCACTAGGTCTCTATGCAGCAGTAGGGAAATAGTCTTCTCAGGGCAACAATTTCAGATTGTTTAAGCTCCTGCTCCAAATTACCTTCTGGGAAAAGTTCTTTCTAGAGAGACAATTCAGACCAGAGACATTAGCAGCATAATATTGATATAGCAGGCCCAAAATAGAATGGGAAGGAAATTATGACAGACTTAAATGGGACATGAGTGTTGGTCCCACTTACTTTCACCAGCAACAATCCCAGCTCAGATCACTTTGAGCAGGTAAAGAGGCTAAAGCAAAATACATGTCCCTCCTTTTACTCTTCTCCTGTCTCCACAGTTTAATCTCTTCCTTTAGCTAATTAAAAAAACTTTCCAGGTACACAGAGTGCAGAATCAAAATTATGAGAGTGAAATTTAGACAAAGCACATTCATAATCTGGGGTGTTTGTCTTCTCCTGACCTCTGTGTGTTATGTAGGACTCCAGCTGTCTTGTGGACACTTCTAATATGAAGCTGGTGAGAAAATGGGTTGTTAGAGACTAATGGAAAGTGTTGACAGGGTAAGAACTGGGCATTACATTGAGGAAGTAATGCTGTGTAATTCAGAGATGAAAGAAAAATTTCAGGGTTGAAAATAAATCTACAATATTTCAGTCTTTCCTGTGGTAATACAATATACCATAGGTATCCTTGACCCTATCACAGCCCTCATCTTTCTGTTTAGTGGAAAAAAGTAACTAAATGCCAATTTCTGTCATTAGGCTTTTGCTTGGAGCATTGCTGTTATTTAAAAGACACATGGAAAACATAAACAACTGTTTCTTTGTTTGTAATTGATCTTTCATCCAAGCATCTGTGCAAGATGCTCTTTCTTATTTAGGAAAATTTCCAATTCTGTGAAGAATTATTTTAACCCCAGAATCATCATGATTCAAAGCTTCAATCTCAGATATATTACCTTGGAGAGGGGCTCCAGGTATCAGCAGGAATTGACGACCAAACACACATTTTATAATTCCTTTAACAAGAATCTCAGATTCGTAAAATTTTAGGTGTAAAAGCTTATGCATTGGTGTTTCATGGGCTGCGTGAAGGCAGCTTTTGTTGTCATAGCAATATATCAGATCCCTAATCTAGTGTTTCACTTTCAATATCAGTTGTTTGGTTTTGGTTTGGTTTTTAAATTTTTGTGTGTGCCAGTATGACAAAACCAGGAGTGTATAACAGTGAAAACTGCTTGTGAAATGGACAAACAAAAAAATACTTCATAAAATATTTAATTAACTCTGTAAACTTTATAAAAACTTCTATTTTTCTTTTTTTCAGTCACATTCTTTCAAACCAATAGGAGATGCTGTAAATTAAAAGACTGATTTCACAATCAATACACCTACATGAAAATATTTAACTATTCTCTTCCTCATATTATTCAAACATAATACCTTCCATGCACTTTTTTGGAAACACCTAAAAAGCCTGAAATATATTGACCTGCAAATTTAAAGGAGTAATCATTAGAAGCAACACTACAGGAAACAGAAAAATGTTTTGACTGATCCTTTAAGACTTTTAAAGTACAGTAGTAGGGTTCATTTTGCTAAATTATTTAATTAATTTTACTAGGTGAAATTATCACTCACAACAGAATAATTAATTAAAGCATTTCCTACAAATTTGTGTGAGGAAGGTAGAGATTATTCATTTGTGCAAATGTGACACTGATGAGTTATTACTGAAAAGTTGCTGCCCAGGTCAAAAATGTGCCTCTGTTTTGACATGCAAATAAAATGATTCTGACCCTAAATGAGTGAGCTGGAAGCAAAATTGTTCAGTGTGTGTCCATCAAAATAATTAAACCATCAGGGTTTCATCATGGTTTAAATTGGGAGTCTAAGTACTGCAGTGTTATGACTCTCTACATATATTTAAAATGGTGCAAAAATATCTCATGGGATCCTTCACACTCAGGAATGCTGCACCCCTCCTCTCCTCTAGAGAAATCATCCCTTTGCCCACATCTGTTGTCCAGAAGGGTTCCAAGTCTTTCACAAGGGTCTGGGCAAGATACAACCAACCCCTCCAAGCACCAGACATCCCAAAGTCCCTGCGATGGGCAGCAGGTGCCCCTGTGGCCCATGTTAGTCCCTGCTGGTTTGTGTTAGCCAGGAGTGCTGGAGAGGGATAGAACAGGAGCCACCCAGGATGGACTGGGTCTACCTGAACTGCAGCTGAGAGGATGCTGCAGTATTGTAAAGGGTGCTTCCATGGGAAAATGAGCATGTAAGGGAGTAGCATGGAGAGCTAAACAGGCCTGAGAAGGAGACTAAGGTGATGTGGGGCCACAATTAAAGCTGAGTTCTGGAGCAGCAGGCAGGATGTGAAGAAGTTGAAGTCTCAGAAAATAGCAGATTCACAAACTAGAACTTGTCCCATTGTGGGCTGAAAAAGCAGTAACAGGCTTGGGAAGAGGTTTTGTATGCCAAGGAGTTTGTGACTGCCCACATTGGGCACCAATAAAAGTATTTCTCCTGGTTTAGGGCAAATTTGGGAGGAAAGCTCTGAATGGGGTCCCTCTGGGAAGCAAACCCAAACGGCCCCTCCCCCAGTTGGTCCAGGAAAAAAAATCTCCTTCGAGAAAAGTGGAAAAAACTGTTTATTCAACAAGTAAAGTGCCCACAAGCATAAAAAATTAATAGTATGAAATAATAAAAGCCCTCGCTGTTCTGAAGGGATGACAAAATTGAGAAGGTTCTTGTCGTGGGCTCAGCTCAGCACTCCCAGTCTGCCATCAGTCACTCCGGTGCTGGAAAATGCTGTCCTGGGCCCCAGTGGGCTGCAGGTGTGAGATCTGGGTGTCTCTCTGGGTTTTCAGTCCAGGACAGGTTTAAACAGTTCCAAGAAAAAGGGTAGAAAACAACCCAGGGAGCTTCTCTGCCTCAGCTAGCTAAAAACTAACTAAAATTCAGCACAGGAGATCTCTGTCCGTGCTACAGACAAACACAGTCCAGAAGCTGAATGTGGAGGAGTGAGTGCAGTATCTGCAAACAAACTCTGCACTTCTCTTTTCTCCCCCATCACTCTTGGAACCAGTCTCTAAGGTGCAGAACACAATATTCAACACAAACAGAACAAATGACTGGGGATACAAGCATCATAAAGTCACCCTAGGACAGTGACTTTAGCCATGCTCAAATGCATGGAAAACCTCACAGAAAGGGTCTTCACTCAAATATCTCATGTCCTGTTCCTCAGAGAGATTTGTGCCAAGTCCTCTTGTAAGGTCTCAGTGTGATTCTTAGTCATTCCAGAAACAAAGTATGAATTCAGACAAAGATTTCTTCTAATTGTTATAGTGTAGAGACAGCTGAATAAGCTGATATATAAATTTTGTCTTCTGCAATTTTCTTCTGAGTTCACCCAAAAGTATATAAGTAGCTATAAATTCTGTAAAACTGTCCTTTAATTTTAATCTCTGTAGTTGACTTGTAAGAAATACAGCTTGAATATTTCTTTATATGGTTTTTGGTGTTTTGGGGTTTGTTTTTTTTTTTTGGTTGGTTTTTTATCTTATTTTGTTTTGTTTTTATTTAGTTTAGTTGTATTTAGTATTTTATTTGGTTTTGAGGAATGGGGGTAAACTGGCTGTTCTGGGTGTGAATTTTACCACTTTACTTTTATCGTTATTTTTTGATAGCTGTTGTATAACATGCAAATATTAATCAAGAGTGTAATCTTCTTTCTGAAGGAAATGAGATTCTTAAAAGCATCTATTTTATGTCTGGAAGCTGCCTTGCAAGTAGAGCCTATTGTGCACACCATACTTTTTTTAGGATTTTGAATTTTTAGAATCAGTATTATTTGTTGCATACTACATATCTATTTTTCAAAGTAAGCAAACCTCCTAAAACTTCTAATTTTACCCTTTTCTTACAAGTAAATTTATATGTATTCCCATGATCTCACAAGTTCAACTGAGTTATTTTTTTCTAACTGTAGAAATGTCACAAAGCACTGTATATATCTTGATAGATTAAAATTTATTTCTATAAATTCTATATCCCATTCAGATTTTCCATGATGTTAGCAAATTTTCAGCAGGTAGATAAAAGGTATTTTGATATTCAAATTATTATGAAAAAAAAGGTTTGAACAAAGTAATTTTCTGTTCCCTTCTATTTTTTAAAGACAGAGGTGTTTTTGTTATGTTTACTTCTGGAAATAAGTATGGCAAACAGATAACATATTTTTTCAGATAATTTCTTCTGGTTAGAGTAAGTTTTATGAATACTCTCTTATTATGAACTAGTCTTTTCACTTTAGAGAGAGTATAAATTTGACCTCTGCTCTGGGGAAATAGTATCCTCCCTGCTCTGGGTAAACCTGAAGAATCTATTTCTCTGTTTGTGTGTTTGTTTAAACAAGTCTCTTTGATCCAGCAGGATTATTATTTTTAGCTCATATAAATACCAAATTACACATAATTTCTACACACCTTTGTCTGAGATAAAGGTCTAGCAGCAGCACTTTAGAGTTCAACAAAGTAAAAACCATAAGAGCAACTGCTTCTCAAGAGATGTTGCCAATGGCTTAACTGATGAAGAATGATTGCATATTCTTTTTTTTTTTTTTTAATGTATTGAGGTGGAGCTTGTCTGAGAGTTTCAGTTCACAAAGGCAGCCTGTAATGTGGTAGAGTTCAAATTCTTCTAAAATTTTCTTCAATAGCTGAAAGCAGCATTTACACTGTCCTGTTGTGCTAGGTTTGGCTGGGCATTTATTAGTTATGAGAAACTGGGTTTGTTTTTCTTTTCTTCATCCCTTGGGTGTTTTTTTATTGTTTTGGTTTGTTGGTGGGGGTTTTCCCTTTGTTGTTTTCTTTTGATGTTGTTGTTGTTGTTGCTGTTTATTACTAAACTTTCTTTTATCTCAACCCATGAGTTTTGTCATTTTTACACTTCCAATTAATTTCTGTCTCCCACTGTGAGATGAATGAGCGGTTATGTGGGGCTTACCTGCCTACCAGGCTTACACTAGAACACCTACCAACATCCCTTAACAAAAATGTTGCCCACAAAGACATATTTTGAGACTGAATCCAATGGATACAGAGGGTTTTCCAGGGCCCTGACTGAAAAAAACAATTAGGTTTTCATAAACAGAAATATCATACTGTAAATTCTGCAGTACACTCACATCTGAGGAAGAGAGATGTTTAAGAGAAGAATTTAAAGAGAGACGTTTCCTAAAGAATCTAACAGGCTTGCTATTACACAGTGGGTTAAAATGCCGACATTATTAAATAGGACAAAAGAGCTGGAGAACTTTATTTCATTGCACTTCTGTTTCCATGCGTGTTATGAGTTTTCTAAGTTATACTGAGCCATCAAGAACAGCAGCCACTTAAAAAATTTGGTACTGATGTTTCTTCAGTCATCCCCCTTTCTTATTTTCTCTGCTAGAAGAAGAATGCACCATAGCATTAGTTTACCAGTCACCTAGGTTTAGTCTTTCTTTGTGTGATTCTTTTCTGGACTCAAAGAATTGGCCTTGACACAGAGGTCATGTTGATAGTACAGCAAAAGTATGTAAGAGAAAATATTTGGACCCCTGTGGTTAAGGTGAACGTAACTTTAGTGGATGTGTGGATAACAAAAGAACACACAGAATTTGGAAACCTGCTGTTATTAATTTTATTTCACTTTTTTAACTAGTCTGAAGAGATGTAGCTGTGTTGTCATTCATTACTTTCTCAGAGGATGCTTTTCTTCCCAGTCACTGCCTTGGAGCTAAAGTAAAATTACCTGCTTTTTGATTCAGGAGCTTTGTCTACCTCTGGCAACAATGGTGTAAGATTATTACAGGATGGAAGATTATTACAGGAGACATGTCTTCAAAATCTGTATTTTGTTAAGCAATCACAGAAACACACAAAGGGTTAGGTTGGAGGGGACCACCATGGGTGCAACCTCCCCATTCAAGCAGAGCCATCCCAGAGCACATGGCACAGGGCTGTCCCCACAAGGTCCTTGCACATCTCCAGTGAAGGAGACTGCACAGCCTCTCTGGGCAATCTGTTCCATGGTCACCCACACAGTAAATAGGTTCTTCTTCATATTCAGTTTGAATGTTTCCAAACTCAGTATTTTGTTTCTGAAGATGAGTGTTCAAATCCTGTTTCTCTAAACTGTCTCTTTCCTTCTCCACTCTCCTTTCTCTCAATCTGACTACAAGTTGCAGTCGTCTCCATCTTCTGGCCTTTTACAGGATAGCTCTGCCTTCCAGTCTGTAGGAAAACCATGAAGGATGGCTGCCTTTCATGTTAAAGCTGCTGCGTCTTGAGAAAACTTTATCACTCCATTTTTTATTCTATTCTGCCTTGTTCTTGGAAGTGTATATAGCCTGGCAAACACAAATGATCCCCTAGGAAACATTTTGAACTCAGAATAGAAAACATTACCTAGTGGTCAATAGTAATGAATCTTCCCTTACAGACCAGCATCTGTGCAGCAGCTGACAAAGGATTTTTCAGGCTGATTTTTAAATTTAAGCTCTGTTGCAGTTTTTGGACATCCTGCTTACTTGATATAAATGAATGGACATTACTGAACATCTATATCTTCTGTCTTCTATTACTAGAACCAGTGGATAACTCTTGTTTGGCAGTGTTCTCCATGGAGTTTCAGTATTCTGGCTTAGCAACAGAACTAGGAGAATTCCCATTTCTGTTAGGAACATTTTCAGATCAGTAATTATATTTCAAAGATGACATCTCACTTCTGAAATAAACACCCTGGATTAGTCCGCACTCAGACTGGTGTTTTATTTTAGCTGGCATACCAGACATGGTCAGCCTTTATGGATGATTAAAAGAAAATGGGAGAGAATAAGAGAGAAAGAAAAAAACCAGAGAACACAGATATTTATTAGCCTTCTGGAATTTATCAGACCAGCAAAAAGTATTGTTTCCATGCATTGAGAGAATGGATATTTGAACTGTTGCTTTTGATCCAAAATGTTCACATCACTGATCATCTCCTGAAGAGAAGAGACAAGATGAGTTACTTGTATTTGGAAATATAACAAGGTTCTTCTGACCAGGTTGCAGACCACTTGTATGAAGAAACCTCTTAAAACAACTGGGACATCCTGGGCCTCGTTGAGGGCTTCAGCAGGATGAGACTCAGGATTTCAATAACATACACATTCACACAAAGGTCACACGTAAGGGGATCTTGGAGTCCCTAAAATGTACTCTGCAACTAAAATGATAATAGCCCCAGAGCTTGACCAGTGCAACAAGAGGAACTGAGCAAGTATACAGTGAATATGAGCTTCTGCACTTTTCATCTCTCATCAGAATTATGCGGTCACACGATGACAAGAGAAAGCATCTCAGCATTCAGGTCTCTACAATTTTTTTAAATGTAAAAAGATGTACAAATTCTATATTGTCCTTTGCAGAGAGTTATTTAAAATCTGGAATGTAAATTTGCTGGCTTGACAGTTCCATCATTATATCTGAATTTTCCTGACAACACGCGCACTCAAATTTAGCTACTTTGATTCAAAAATTTATGTTTTGTTTGGCATTAAACATTGTGGAGGAGTCAGGCAAGTCAATTCACATCTATTACAATATCTTGTCATCCAGACTCTTAATTTCTTCTCTTCAGTGAAATATCTTTAATTTATAGTAACCATATATTTGTCAGAAAGCAGAGACATTTTCATGTCCTTTAGATGTAATGTCTGTACAATATAACTTATCCACAGTAAGTTAAATTGAAACTAAAAAATATAAATTGTAAATCTAAGTGTGTTGTGAAATCAAACACAGATGCTTATTTCCTTGTAGCTTTATAATTAATGCTCACTTCTGTGACTCTTTTCAACCTGAAAACCTCTCAATTGTTAAGAAATTTAATGGTGCCTCATAATTTACAGTGTGCTTATATTGTTAATGTTCACTGATTATTTTACTGGTAAAAGCACAACTTTAATTTATTTGATTTATCACTATATTTTTTTAAAAATAAGCATCCACAATTGATCTTTCTTCTGTTTAACATACAAGTTCTATGGGATAGTGCAAGACAAAATGGATATTTTAAAGACTACTGTACCTATAAAATACCTGTCTTTCTGTCTGAGTGACCAGAAAGCTTTATGTCTCATGTCTAAGTGTTTTCAAATATTCCATGAATATTGGTGAGATATAGCTAGCAATAGTAGTACCACACACACAGAGAATTTTTTGTGATGTATTAAAAGAAGTCCTCAAGAAAAAATATGCAACCTAGTGGAATTTCTCCTGTGTCCTGAGAGATGAAAGCAGGAGGGCTTTGAAAAGATTAGCTAAAAACTCTTACATCTTTCATCACTAAGCTGAATTCAAACCAAATTAAATTTTGCACAGATCCTGTGAAGAACTTCACATCAACACCAAATTTCAAAGTTTGAACCATAAACTCCCATGATTTTCTGCACATTTTAAATATTCTTTCTGCGATTAAAGTGTGGAGTTTCTAATTCAAGGGTGCAGGAGCAAGTCTGGACACAGCCTGTCAAGACCTATTCAGTCACCAAAGGCAGTTTGGTACAGCATTTTGTGAGACCAAAGGCATGATGAGAGGAATGGGAATTTAACAGCTGGAGAGAATATGGAAAAAAAGAAGAAATTGTTCACCCTCTTGGCAAAGTGCAGCAGCCAGTGCAGGACAGACCTTGGAAAGTGTGCTGCAGGTAGGAATAAGGGAGTGGAGGAAGGGAGAGAAAGATCTCCTGTACAAGATAAGTATAGAATCAGCAAAATCCTGAGGAAGTTACAGAAACATATCTAGTGTGAAAAAGCTACCTAAAACATGAAAAATGAGCTTATACACCTCTGGCAAAGGAATGGCACCTGGAGAAGCAATACCATACTGAGCATGCTACAAAAGCCCAGAGCAGAGATGTCAACAAGAGCAAACTGTGCTTCCAAAAGTGGCAGGTAAGAGGCATATGCTTTTCTGTCCCTCCACAGTTTGTGCAATTTGGTCATTTCAAAGGGACTATGGCTGAATACCTGGCAGTAGAAGAAACACAGACAGCTGGAGAGAACAAAAGGAAGAGAGAGAAGCTGCTGTTTCCACTTTGGAAGTGCAATAGTGTCCCTTAAAAAAGCAGTAGTGTCACTTACGAAATGAGCACTGCCAGTGTTGGAGGTGGTAGCGGGAGAACAGCAGAGTTTCTCCTCTGAAGGCTCATTGCACTGATATAACCTGCAACTTTCCCAGTGTTCCACATTAAAGAATTCAGATGCAGCTGCTGAGTGAGCTGATGGGTGAGAGCATGCTGCTGCTGAGATAAAATAGTCCACTTGCTGTTCTTTGAAGAACAGAGCTCTGCTGAACAGGGAGGGGTAGTGGTTACAGAGGATCATCTAATACAAAAAAAAAAAAAATAAATGCAGCTAGTGTACCAAAATTCCAACATATATACATTTTCTCTCAACCATTTTCTTTGTCAAATCTGGGGTGATGTTCTCAGGAGCCAACATAGGATAATCTGCTTATTATGTCCCTTTGCAGTCTTAGCCCACTCCTCAGAACCCCATACCCAAAAGATGTATTTAATGCACATCTCTTGAACCCAATGTCTCTTTCCAGAGGCAAATCATGCAGGAGACAGTACAGCTGCTACAGTTTTCTGATGATGTATTCTTTCTCTCCTCTTCCACAGGAAATTCTGAGGATGAAAAAAAATATAATTTAACATTTCTTGGTTATCAAAGGGAATACAAAATATTCAGGCCTGTAGCTGGTTGCTGCTCCCCAGAGACTTAAAATCTTTTCAACAACAAAGATCTCAATAAGGTAGAGGGAACGTCTAGATTGGTTTGCTCAGAAGGACATAAGTTCATTTCAGCAGAACAAAGATTCAGATCCTGATAAGGACAATATGCAAAACTGGATCAACTGCTCCCAGCAGCGAGCTTCACTACTAGCTACAGGCTAAGTGTGATAGACACCTGTGAGGCTGTTCAGGGAAATAAACTCCTAAATTGCTTGCCTGAAATTGATGTGAGATACCATGCTGAAAATTATTGTACAACATCACTCTTTGAACCAGATATGTGTTCCGCTTAAAGAAAAAAAAAAAAAAGAATTCTACCACAACAATATAGAGTCCTGTTCTGAGAACCTGAAGCAATGCCAACAGCATCTCTAAAAGACATTATCACCTACTGATAATTGTGAGGTTTTTCAACCCACCAGTGGAAACTAAAGTAAAGCTGACCTTTAAAGAAGTCAAAAAAACCAACCCTCATGAAAAATTAATTTTGTATTTGACATAGTGGACACATTTTAACATCTTCTAATCTTATTTATATCAGCTACTACCTGTCCCCTACATACAGAAAAAAGGAAATACCCTTTGGAGAATCTTCAGCAAGACATCGATGTCCTAGTAACACTTGGAATAAAATTGTTTGAAAGAAAGAAGACCATATAAATCACAGTACCTTTTAGACCAAGATCTTCTCCGTGGAATATTTTCAGTTGTAAATAGCAGATAGGAAGTTTGACTTTTCTGCATCA
>JANPWX010000081.1:374073-397466 GCA_024734555.1 Trochalopteron elliotii | reverse complement strand
CAGTTCATGAAGATGGTGGTAGAATACTCCGTGCACGTTCTACACCACAACCCAGGACACTCTTTTATTAAGAAAAACAAACCTAACCCAGGAAATGAAGTGGTTTTCCCTAAATTCTGGTATATATGCACTAGGACCGTGGAACAAAACAGATTCACCTATCAGAAACACCTGAATTAATTAGTGGAATTCCTGAAAATAGCATTTATGTCATTTTAAAGAACTCAGTGCAGGTTCAGATTTAGCATGTACAGAAATGCACATGTGCATATAAAAGTGGAGAAAAAAATAGCAAAGTTTTTGGAATGGGATTTCACATCTGTGAAAATGGGCTGCCTGCATTTGCCTACTAATGGGTTTGATTCACATAATAGGTTACAGTTCTTTATACTAGTAGAGCACGGCTATTTAAGGAGACAAAAGGGGACAAAACTGCAACAGCTTAGAACTTCCTTATGTGACAACTGGCTTTGTTCATTGGGAAATGTTTTCTCCATATAAGCCACTCTACATTATAAAATCTAAAGTATAAATCCGAGGAAACATTTTGTCACAGATCTACATTTTCTGTACTTCACTTTCTGGGTAATATTGCAGAATTTACTTGAAAGCCAGCTGTTTCAGAGGACTGCCCATAAAGCTCTCCTTTCTATTCTTTCTGGACCATTTTTGCAGAAGTTTCTTGTGCCAAGCACAACAGCTTATTTTTCATTGTTCTTCAAAGTCACTATAAATAATAGGAATCATAAATATAACCATGTGTAGAACTCAAGTCTGTAAGCATAGCAACTGTGGTGCCTTGCTGAAGTGTCTGTCAATAAACATATTTGTCATGTTTAAAGCCTATTCTGAAGGTAAATGCTGAAAAATATCCCATATTCGTCGGTTTAGATAATAATTCAATTTTCAGAATCTCCCTCTGGCACTTGTGGAGTCCATTCTGTGTCTTTGCAGTTAAAGCTTACTCATTTTTATATCACTACCCAAATGATCAAAGCTGGAGGAAAAGCTTTTAGTCCTAGAGAGGATAAGGAAGCTTGTATTTTATCTGACTCTTCATGGTGGAACTCCATGCTCAAACTGATCTAATTTTCTCAGATAGAGCAAGAAGGAAAATACGTCCAAATCATAGCTAAGAAGCTGCTGGCATCACTGGAGAAGAAAAAAGTTAAATATGATTGGGGAAAAAGATAATTTATAATTTCAGGTATTTATTTCCTTATTTACTATATTGTCACTTTGACAGTTTGTAAGAATATGCCATTAATGAGAAGCATTTGGCTGAAGAAAATATTCTATATTTTTTAAAGGACTGGAACAAAACAAAGTGGGTTTTAATAGTGTCTAGTTTTGGGAGTTTCTTTTTTAAACTTCTCATTATGGGATTTTTATGGAAGTGGAAAAAGAGTGTTAAGCTGTCATTTGAAATTGTTGTGGGTTTTTTTTTTTTAATATTCCATGATAATTTGCTAAAAATATTTTAAACTATTTATTGTGTCAGATGGTCTTCATTTGAACAGGAACATATCATTGGTTATAAGCAGTATGAAGCATTTCACGGCCACTTCAACTGTCACATCCCTTCAATTTTTTTCATTGTAGAATCTCACCAGGTTATATGAAAAGGAATTTCTATTGGTAAATATAAGCTGGCTGTTATTAATCATCCATCTGCCTCACATATATTTGGAAATTAGTTCTGGGGAAATGTGCTTTATGATCTTTTCAGAAACTTAGGTGATATTGGCTGCCCTTTCTGATACCCAAAGTATCAGAGCAGTATATGCATACGACCTTTGCTGGTGTTTGTTCCCACCTAATATGTTCTCCCACTTGCCTCTTGAATTCAGAATCCTCTGACAAAATTTCCAGTGTTCCTCCACAACAGGATAATTTTTTCCTCACCTTCAAATCAGTTTTTCTTAAAAATTAAACAGCTTTCCTGTTGGCTTGGGGTTTTTATAACCAAAAAAAAATTTATTATATTCCATCTCTTGAAATCTGTTTGTGAGGTGGGTTTTTTTTCTGTTGTAACTCCAGGAGAGAGGGGGTGACTGCTTTTCTGATAACACGCCATCTGTAAAAACCAGGTGGGGTATTGTTTCTTATCTGTGTTCACTCTTCCACTACCTCCAAGAAGATATTTTCTGTTAACAGGGTCATTAAAGCCCACCAATGACATGATACAATTCATCATCCTATTGTGAGATGCTCCACCCAGGGAGAAGGAGCCAAACCATTTCCACCTAGATAAAAAGGAGCCGCAAGTGTCACCAGGCACTCCAGTGTTCCCACAGGACTCCTAAAGAAAGACTGGACCCATCTCTGGACCCTTGGCTCCACAGGATCATCTCTGCTTCCAACAGGACCACATCTGCCACTCCAGGAGGGCTTACTTTTGGACTGTTTCCAACACCCTGACCAACAGGGTGTCAGGTTGTATTTCTGACTCTTTCAGGGTTTTCCAGGATTTCTTTTTTGTTTGTTTGTTTGTTTGTTTATTCTTTTGTACTATAACATTTGTATTTTTAATATTCCTAATAAAGAACTGCTATACCTATTCCCAAAATCTTTGCCTGACAGCCTTTTAATTGCAAATTTAAAACAATTTGGAAAGGGGGAGGGGGGGCTTACATTCCAAGGGAGACTCCAATCTTCCCTGGCAGATACCTGTCTATCTAAACCAAGACACCTGTGTACTTTTCCCATTGGTCAGATTCCCTGCAGGTACTTTTTCTAGCAGACTCCAGAACAGCACAGTCTGATATCCCACAGCTCAGAGCCCTACCTTGCAGCAGTTTCTTCCTGGGGGGCTGCTACCAGCAGGCTGCTTACCCCAGACCAACTGCAGTAGTTCGTGTGGGTCCCTCAGATCTGCTAGCTGGAAGCGTGGGTGAGGCTTTGGAATGAAGAGTGGCTTCTGCAGTGGGTTTGAAAGGTGTTTATTGCAGCAGCTCCACGTGCAAAAGGCAAGGCTCAGCCTGTCCTTCTCCCTTATGTACCCCAGGAGATAGCCTGAGGCCACAGGAGAATTCGGGCCAATGGATGGGGAGGGGTTGGGTGTTCTAGAGTGGGACACTCAGCAGGACAATTGAAGAGGGCAGGTGCTTGAGCACCTGGCCAAATGGGAGATGACCTCTCTTCAAGTTACCAGGGTGACTGACAAGGGGCTCCCCTCTGGGAGATACCAAGGGGATCAGGGGATGGGTGAGAGGATTCGGGAAGGAACGTACCAATACAGACAAATACAAATACAGTACAAATTCAAAACCTAAAATTCGCACTGCTGCACTACCTCTGCTATTTACCTGCCCACTTCTCCTCTGGGGCCTAAACACCACCATTGTCTGGCTGCTGCAATCTAGCCCATCTCTGACCACATTTGTCATTCTTCGTTGCTTGTGAGCACTAGGAAAACAGAGCATTACTCTTGTTATCTCCTCTAGCCCCTTTTCATTAGGGAATGTCACCAACACAATTCAGAAGTTTCCTAGATTACTGCACAAAGCCGTGCTGCACTCTTGGAAGGTGGTAGAAGTGGGTGTCATCTCCCACAAAGACCCTTCCACTAATTGTTGGTGGAAACCCAAACTCACTTCAGGCAGCTTGCAGCCTATCCTCCTGATGATACCACAGAAATTGCTTCCTTCTAATCTTGGTCAGATCTCGACCCACATGTCTCCTGTTTTCACTGGAGCTTGGTGCAGTCAAGTCCTGCCTTTCCATAGGAAACAACTTTCCTTCCTATTTTTATTGCTCATCCCTTTCAGAGAGCCTGCACCCACCAGGGTCCCCATGGCACCTGTGACACCATAACCCTCTGACTGCACATGGGCTTCCGCTCCTCTTGTTTCCAGGTACAGACACTTGAGACAAGCCTCCCTTCAGAGCAGGCTTCAAAACTACCCAGTATGAGCTTTTGTTTGAAAACACAGCATGTGTATTACTTATCCATAGGATGATAACTGACAATGAAAATGAACTGCACATATTACTCAATGACAATAGCCATAAAAAATAGCAAAGACACTATGGATATTATTTTTTTTCCAATTTTATTTTCCTTCCCTCCATGTTCTAATTCTTATATTTCTTTATAGTATCAATCTTATATCCAGAGTAGGAGGAATAGGATTAGATACTGAAGAGATCCTGAAAACAAAAATATAATTTTATATTATTATATTATAATTAATATAAATATTATTATAAAATAAATATATAAATATATAAAAATATTATAATATATTATTATATTATAATTTTCATATTTTTATCTATTTTTAAAATATTTTTCTCAGATTATAAAATAAATTTTTCAACTTCAATCTAGTATCTGGAAAACTTAGGTCATCCACAGTCATCTACAACACAGAATATAAGTCAAGAAAGGAAAGGGGAGAAGAAGGGATTCTTAAAGCTTTTATAACAAGTTGCTGGAAAATGTCATGCCATTGCTAAAGCAAGGTGTTTTAAAGAAGGTAGCTGCACTTACAGTGTTCCACCTACAAATCAAAGGAAACCATAGGAAGCCTGTCCCTAAGTAGCAGCCCCAGTGCCAGCAAGGAGCAACAACACTAGTATCAGGAGGACAGTCTTGATATTAATTTTTAATAGGATAGATAAGAAACAAATCTCAAAAGGGAAAAAATAGTGCTCATAACCAAAGTAATTTTTCAGATATTCTGGGTTTTTTTCTTCTTAGTATTCATTAGTAGAAGGTTGAGTAAATGTACCTGCACACGTTATTAACCAGGAATATATAAAATGGTTGAATGCCATACATTTTTATTGCTTTTAGCTGCTGTACCTTGTTTACTTCCTTTCTTTCAATGTCTTGTAGTCAATGAAAAGAAAGAGAACTCTAAGGAGATATTCTTAATCTTCTATATTCGAATAGCCTTATGCTTGTAAATAGGATAATTAGTGTTTTCTTTTCAAGTGTTTTACAATGCAAAAAGAACTATTAATATTTAGAAAATAGTGTATTTAAAATCATTGTTTATTTCCTGTACAGATACCATTGATACTAATACTTGACCTTACAATCATTCCCATGGCAATCAGTTGTTACAGCAATAAATGCAGGCAACATAATCTCACAGAGAGGAATCTGGCAAAAGTCCAATCAGCTCCTTTGCAGAGTGCAGAAATTGATTAAGAAAAATAGAAGTTCAGCTTCTTGAATTCTCAGTCAGGGAGAGCTATGTTTCATAAATCTTATCAGAAGATATTACTAAAAAGTATATATAAATCTGTATCCAACTGAACCATCAGAGTTCTATGATGGTTCATATTACTGGAATTGCTCCAGTAATATGGCCAAGAAGTGGTTTCACTGCATTTAACTGTGGCACTGCCAGAAACAGGATCCTAAAGTATAAATTTGAAGACCTAGGAGATGTTTTACTTAATGTTCTACCTAAATGGGAGCAGAGCACAGATATACACTCGGAACCAATTGTTAATCTGTTTTCAAGTCCCCAAATGTCATAGACAAACAGTTGTAACCTGTCACACCTCATTTCCTGAAAATGATTTTCACCAACTCTCTGTACTTGACACATTTTGTTCTGTTGTCAATTGACCTGTTCATTCCTATAGACTTTTACCATCCAGACTGCATTTGCACAGTAAGTTCATATGTAAAATTATAAACCCATTTCTAAATACAGATTTCTTCAAAACAGTGCAGATAGGAGTCGTCGTCACTGGATCAACGTTCAAGACATCAGTCTTGGCTTTTGAAGAATGAAACATCTTTATAGCTGGATATCCATAAAATTCATCTAAAGTTTTAGGAACCAGATCCTAACTTCTAACTCCCAAGCATTTACAAAGCTTATGATTCATAAATTGTATAAATGCCACCACTCTGCTCCAAAATGAAGAAAACATGTTTAAACAAGTTAATTACATTCCTTTGATTTGATTCTTTTTCAGAACTTAATTTCTGTATGGAGCTGAAATTTAGTTTTAACATTCTTTTGGTTAACTTATTTATTTAAAGTATGGTGAGACCACAGGGATCCTAAAGTAGGGAATGAATAACTAATAAATGCATATCAGTCTCACGTATTTATCCCATTGATCAGTCAATGTTACTGATGGAGGTAGAAAAACATATATACTTCTGTAGGCATAAAATTATTTTAGAGAACTGTTAATTCTTGCAGATTCTCTTTTTTAAGAGTGCAGTTTTGGATAATTTTAGGTATAACTGTTTTACATACATCCACTTTTATCAAATGCCCTTCTATCTACTCCTGAGGGTGAAGGATTTAAATCTTCATTCTGTAAAGCTGAACAATCTGCCAGCAATGGTGGAGATAATCAGCTGCTTCTCTGATAGCCAGCTACATGCACTGAATTTTATTACTGTGCCAATGAAAAGGTATCTCCCTGTTCTGAAGAAATGAGGTGAGTCTACCGATAATTGAAATAAGACTCCTTGAGCCTAGTCTCTTCTACATAAAACAGTACGCTGATATTGTGGTCAAAATAAAATCTCTCTTTCAAAACAGGAAATTTTTTTGGACTGGGGAATCATGACAATGCACATTAGATTTTACAGCAGTGAGTATTTTACATTTTACAGCATGCCAGTGGTTTGTTGGAGGAAAGACAAGTAGCCATTGAATTTAATAATCACACCATCTGGAATCACACAATCACAGAATATTCTGACTTGGAAGAGATCCATAAGGATCTTTGAAGTTCAAGTCCTGGCCCTGCACATGATCCTCAAGAGTCCCACCATAGTGCATTGCCCAAAGGTTCCTTGAATTCTGTCAGGCTGGTGCTGTGATCACTTCCCTGGGGAGCCTGTTCCAGTGCCCAACCA
This sequence comes from Trochalopteron elliotii, assembly GCA_024734555.1. NCBI lineage: Eukaryota > Metazoa > Chordata > Aves > Passeriformes > Leiothrichidae > Trochalopteron > Trochalopteron elliotii. The sequence goes on along the minus strand of JANPWX010000081.1, from coordinate 390,622 downwards.
CCCTCTGGGTGAAGAACCTTTTCCTGATACCCAAACTAAACCTCCCCTGACTCACTTCAGGCCACTCCTTCGGGTCCTGTCACTGGTCACAGGGAGGAGATCAGTGCCTGCCCCTCCTCTTCCTCTCACAAAGAAGTTGTAACTGCAGTGAGTTCTCCCCTCAGCCTCCTCCAGCCTGACCAGACCAGGTGATCTCAACAGCTCCTCATCCAGCTTCCCCTCCAGATCCTTCAGCATCACTACAAAATGAAATTAAGATATACAGAAAAGAAGAGTGGATGGCACAAAAGACTAAAAAAAAGGTAGACCTTGTATCGTACATTCATACAACAAAGTTAATGAAAGTGAAAACTTTTGGTTTCAAAAGCAAATTATATCACATGAGATATCTATTTTCTCATGCTAGTTTATAATCTCTGAAAATATTTTCTTGCTTTTTTGTTTTGTTTTGTTTTGTTTTTTTAACTGTCCAACCAACCAATTATTGTCAAGAGACTGGTTTCAGAAACATTTATTTTCAGTGTTCATTGTTTCTTTTCATGCTCTATTTTCAAAACCCTTTGTCCAGATAAGGAAACACCACCTCTGTGTTCTTTCCATGTACTCAGAATAGAATTTTGTCCAAATCAAAGATGGGTGCAGACTTACAAAGAAGTGTGGCACTTCATATAAATCTTTTTATTTTATATTACTTTTTTTTTATTTTTCAGATTCATTGACTGAGTTTCTGCCCAATATCAGATTTCCTGGTCTTCACTTAGAAATTCTTTCTCTAATACAGGAATTCAGTCTTCATTGAATTATCTAAGTATTTTTCTCAAAGAAAATGTCATGATAAACATTTGTGCTAGGGTTTTATAGACTACACACAAAGTTCATAGTAGTTCTTATTGAACATTGCTAGTTGTAGAGCAGTACAAAGCCTGACAGATTCCCTTCATTGGGCTATACCAATATGTTATTTAGGTTTGATCCAGATAAGATGGCATCTTCAGATCTTTACTACATTTCCTGGATTCAATAGAATGAAAGAAGGTTTTGATCTGGAAACCTGTTTTTCCTCAGAGGCTTGAATTTGTCCAGAGAGAGCCTCAAGTATTTAAGAGCCGAAGAAGATACACAAAGGTCACAATATAAACACAGAAGGATGAGTTATGTTCTGCAAATATTTAGAGGCTGAATTTTCAAGGATATGACAATCAAAAAATTTCAGAAATATTGCAATCATTAAAGCCACAGAAATACAGACAAGAAAATATTTTTTAAAGTAGTTAAAAGATAGACCTTTAAGAACTAAAGTTCCTCAATACAGCACAGAATGTGTCTGTAGGGCATGTGACTTGCCCTTGCTAAATTTCACACAGTTGATGATTGCCCCTCTCTCTAAAGTGTCAAGGTCTCTCTGCAGGGCCACTCTGCTCTTGAGGGAGCCAACAGCTCCTCCCAATTCAGTGTTGTTGGCAAATTTAGTATTCCTTTGAGTCTTGTGTCCAAGTCATTCATGAAGATGCTGAAGAGCACAAGGCCAAGGATGGAGCTCTGCAGAACCTCACAAGTGACTGGACACCAGCCTGATGTCACCTCATCTGCTGTCACTCTCTGTGCCTGGTCCATGAACCAGTTGCTCTCCCATCACATAACACAGTTATCCAGCTGTGTGCTGGACATTTTGTTCATAAGGATCCTGTGACAAACAGTACCAAAAGCTTTGCTGACGTCCAAAAAGATCACATCTACTGGTTTTCCTAAATCACCTAGGTGGGTTACCCTATCGTAGCAAGAAATCAAGTTGGACAAGCAGGACTTTTCTCTCATGAAGCTCTGCTGGCTGTGACTGACACTGCATTTTCCTCTAGGTGTTTTTCAATACCTCCCAGAATAATCTTTTCTATGATTTTACCAGGCACCAAAGTGACACTGACAGGCCTGTAGTTTCCAGGGAAACTTTTGGCTGCAGTTGTGAGTCTCAAAAACATCTCTTCTAACATCTCAATATTATTACTATCAATTTTTTAGAGTGCTATATGAAAATGAATTGGGATTATCAATGAAGATTCATAAGTCTAGACATAAACACTCTGACAAATTTTGGAACTTATGAATTAGCTAATACAAAAGTATTAATTTTTCAATGGATATTGTCACCTGAAAAAGTATAGATCATATTTATGATTCATACTGCTGAACAAAGAACAAAATTTTATTTTCTGTCTTTGCTTCTTAGTGCCTTACTGTCCCATAGCAAATCAACAAATGCTTTCAGCAATTTGAAGAGAAGACAAACAAGCAGGTGTGCTTTGAATGTGAGAAGTCTGTAACATATTTTTTTTGCAATTTCATAGCTTTCTAAACTGTAGAAATACTGATATTCAAGTTCACAAACAGTCTTATTAAATGCAAGTTAAAGTTTGGTTTTTTGGAGGGGCTTGGGTGTTTTTTTACAAACTATTCAAACACAAATTTTAGTCAAAACCTAGACACTGACAATTTCTCCCATACCACAAAACTACTTAGAAAGAAAGAACGTTTTTCTTTATTCATTTATAAGAGTGGTAAAAGAAGCATCATTTTTTTTTTTCATTTATTTGGATGAGTTCTTAATTACTGATTTAATAATAAGCCTGTTTTCCTTTGTAAAATACTAAGTTCTAATCATATTATAATTAGAGACAAAACCAAATTCTAATCAAGAGTGAGAAACCATTTAGAAATATGGAATTATCACATGATCCATCATTTAGAAAAAACCAAAAATGTAAGCCACTAAGTGAGCTGTACAAATAGGAATGTCAGTCTTCACACCAGCACAGAGTACTACAAAAGTGTGTATGTTTCTGACATCCACAAAAGATGCATGAGTTCACACAGTGATGTACTTCTAACTCTGCTGGCATGTCAAAATTCAATGATGTCCATGTCTGGCTCTTCTTTTGCATGCTTTGGACACATGCATGCCCTTCAGAATTGAAATGTTCCCAGCAGTGGCATACCATTCAGCAATACCCACAACAAAACACATACAGGGTAAGACACACACTTGTTTAATATTCTTGGGTCTGTTTTAATCAAGCCATGCAAAACTGGCTGCATCTGGATGAAGATGCTATGCAAATATTTAAGCACACCTGTTGAAAAAAATATACCTGTGTGTTCCCCGATTTACATTGTTTAACCCTACTCCCTTGAGTCTATTCAGAGTAAAACCTAGTTCACACTCGCTCCCTTTTCTATTTCTTTGTTGTGCTGTCACCCATGACTCATGACAATGTGCCAGTCAAAAATGGGTAAGGCTTGTGCCCAAACCTTTGCATTCTGCACAACAGCACTTGAAGGGTTATGTAATTATTATGATGTTATCAAAAAATTATCCTTCTTGCCTGTTATGTGCCTGTGAAAACTATTGCCAGCCTGTCGCAGCACAGAGGCAGTCAATGACACGAACCTTAATGTGAGTGCTGCACATCACAGATCTCCATATCAGACTAACATGGGCAACAGCAGAGAGTATTTGCTCCTTAGAGGATGGCGTGTCTCGGGGCAGTTTTAAATCCAAGACAAACTTTTCCACATTCTTCAAAGACACTTACATTTAATATTGAATGCCACTTATGGGCATCTGAATTATGCATCTAGCAAGCATAATTATTGCATGGGATATACTATTTATCATCTAGCCATAACCAATTTTAAATCAGGTCATCTTATTTACAAATTTGTCATAATAATAATCATGTTTTGTTATATAGTATTCACTGAATTAGTTTTCTGCCATTATTTCTGTGCTGATACTCTCAGCCTTTCCTAGCCCTGTTCTAGAATCCACACTGGTATATAATTCTTTTTTCATAAAAGGTCAGAAGTTGCAGGATCTCTTACTTTTAGGAGCCTATCAAGAATTTTAAATTATGAAATCTCCAAAGAGTGTACAGTTTCTTCTTATGTCTTTGAATATCTTAATGTTTCCTAGCTAGAATTGTATTAATCACAACTTTGGAAATGTCTATTAACTGTTTTTTATACTTTTGAGCCTTGCATAAAATAAATTTCAGCTTCTTTTTCAGCAATTATTAAGTACCTTGTAAAAGTCATAAGAATAAGAAATTTATAAGTTTATCCTAAATGAAATAAGTAGGTCACTGGCAATGCAAATCTAATGAATGGTTGGAAGACAAACCACCTTCTATGCTACGTGTTCTTTGGATTGCTTCAGAGCTTCCCCACCTGTGTAATGCAGAAAGCCTCCCTTCTGCCAGGCCAGGTAAGCTGTGAAAGCACATCATTTAAATCTGCACTGAAGTTGTAGTCTGGTGATTCGCATCCCCCTCTTCCTCCTAAACTGTCTCTGAGGTCTGTTTGAAGGTCAGCCAGGAGTCAGGATTGTGTATAAACCTGCTCCGACTTGATAACCAAGATAGGAGGTACTTGGCAGCTGAAACTTCTGCCTCTGGCCAATATCATAGCTTGAAAAATTTGTTTCTGTGCCAAGTGATATGCACCATGATGCCATCTTCTAATTGAGAGATGAGGCAATTTTACATACAAAGATAGCAATAAGGTTCATTAAAAGCATAATTTCTTTTACACTCTGTCCTCAAAAGATTAGTAATGAGTTTCTTTTACATGTGCTGTTATGATGTCAGAGAACCAGACTCCATGGCTCAGGAGATCCATTCCTGGCCTGTCTCTCTCCTCTGATACAGACAGACTACAGATGACTCTCAAACAGTAAGGTCACTACCTATTTATATTCTGCAGACCTCCTATTGCTTTAATTACATGTGTGCTCAAAACATCAGCTGTCTCACCCATATATTGTCAGTGTGCAGTTCAGGACCTATGCATGAATAGGCTTAATCACACATTCCCTAATTTCAAAGAAATTTAATTTATTTATTTTGTGAATTACGTATCTTTACAATAGTTTAATAACACTTCAAAATTCATGCAAACAGAGTCATAATCTTATCAGTACCAAATCTATAAAGTTATATGCATTTGGTACTGAAATAGACAGACTTAATGTGGGCAATTCACAGAAAATGAAACTCTTTCTCCATCCACCTATTCACACCAACTATAATACAATATATATTTTTTTTAAAAAAAGAAGGAAAAAGATATTGTTTGCAACTCCTGAAACTCAATAGACAGCTCTAGCAGCATATTGGTATCAGCTTTTTGTGGCAGTAGGGTCCCTGATATTATCAAATTGAGAAGCTGATAAATTTAAATAACTCTACATGTTTTCCCTTTTATCTTATTCTATTACTGCCTATTTGCTTTTATAACATGCACATACTCAGTTTTCCTTAGAACAAGTAGAAATCCTACAGAGCTGTAACACAATTATACAAAAAACTGCATCAAAAACCATTTAGAAGAGACCAGCATTTTTCTGCAATCTGAAAAACAAGTGGCCATACACAGCAAAGAGCTGGAGTTTTTCATGCTTGCCACCTTGAGCACTGCATGTTATCATATACCACACTGTACAACTGCAATGCTGGGTTTAGGTTTTTATTAAAAAAATGTTGCATTTGATATCGTACATTCAAACATGCCCAGAATATGCAGATTTTTTATCTGTGGAGGCAATTAACTTTTCAACTTATTCCTACTGACAGGGAGCCATAGGGGCAGGCTTCTTTGTAGAGGAAGTGGAATATGGGAGCAGGAATAAGAGCAGACACACTGGCCTCACTTCCCACCCCCCAGTGCTCAGTGAAGCCAGCAGAGACTGGGACTGCTGGGGCCAACCCAAAGCCCAGAGCAAGTCCACAGTGTGTGCCAGGTCAGGCCACCATGGCACATCTGCAGGTCACTTGTACAGCCCAAATCAACAATATAAGTGGCTAAGAGTGGCATAGCTGCATCACATTTGGAATGTAGGTCTAGTAGGATCTGCTTAAAAGCAGTTCCTAAGTGAAGAGAGACAGCTCCTGCTGCGACCTTACCAGCAGAGTTTTCTTGAAGAACACTTTTCACAAAATGGGACTCCCACACCATCATTTAGGTCTGCCCTGAAACTCCTGGAGGGGGCATGTGCTCAGGGCTCTGACATCTCCTCTGCACAGTTCCAAAAGACAAAAAGTCAGTGACTGCTTCTTATTTCTTTCAGCTTTCCAGTTCTTCGTGCTTTCCCCACAACAGAGCATGGACTTCAGAAGATACTCAGAAACAAAGTGAAGAAGAAATGCAACAAATTCTTAACTCATTCTATGCACTACTAGTTTTCATCATACATACTTTTCATATCATCTCACTAAAGCAGGACATTCTTAAGTGTTTGGTGAAAAAACCTGGCACCTTCCCAGTTAGAGGGAAATGTTTCTAATTAGGCATATGAAATAGTTGGAAAAGAGATGGAAGAGCAATAGATTCTTGGGAGAGATTGGCATTTTCTAAACTAGAAAATAGTCTGTCAGTAGATTAGATTAGCTTGGCAAAGGCAAAGAATGGGATATAGGTTTAAGGGGTAACTGATATGATTTACAGGAAATATTTGAAGTAAAACAGTGAAAACTGTAGAGTAAACAACAAAGGCAATAGAAGTACGTGGGTTATTACTCTGCTTTCTTGTGTCATAGGGGGAAAACTGGCTCAGGAGGAGCAATGACAGGAAGCAGTGTGACTCTTCAGCTTCAGTGGCAAAATACCCTGCAGTGTAATGCAAGGAGTGTGTGCACACTGACAGGCCTGCAGCTGTTTCTCTCCCACCAGTAAAAGTCTCACATACCTTCAAGTGAAGGAAGATGTCTGTGGAGAATGCAGAGCCTTGAGCAATGGCAGTAGCGAAAAACAGCCAAATACATAAGCTATAACAGTAATAATAATGGGTGTATAGGTTAGTTCTGAGCCTCTTAAATCACTCTTGCATCAGCAGGATCTATAGGTTGAATTTTTTATATGGAACTTCTTCAAAAAGCTTTATTGTGGACTCCAGGCAATCAAGTCCTGTGATTCTTAGTTGGAAAGCTTATTGTCCAGCCTTTAAGCAGATCAATTGCTTTTGGAAAGCGTTTCAAGAAGTATGAACACAGGCCCTAGGAATCTTTTTTCCCTCAAATCCAGGAACTTCATTTCTGATTCATACAGTCTGTAAAGAGCAGCATAGCTTCTGATCTTATTTCTTATACAACTTAAAGTAACTCCAGACTCTTTAATGGGGTTACTACAGATAGAAATTGCTGGCAGTAAGACTGAAAGGAAAAAGTGTTACTATATTTCTTCCTTCATAAGGCAAAAGGAAAATACAAAACTGTACTTACACTGAAGTTTGCAGGTTCTGTTAAAGGCCCTCAAGACAAGATTTTGTGTCTATTATTCTAGTTGAAAGTATTATCTATCTTATTGTTGGGGGGAGGTAGTTGAGAAGCAAGCTAGCCACACTCAGCTATGTGATCATGAAATTAACATCTTCATAATCTTCTTCATTTGTATGGAAAAAGTGTAAAGGGTTTAACTTTATAACAGTACATTCCTATACAGGAAATGAAGAACTTTTCTTTCCAGATTTTGTGTGAACATCTTCATTAGAGTATTTTTCAGAGAACTCAGCAGGCAGTCTATTATAATGAGAAGAAGTCTAAAAATGTTACCAGAATTAGTATAGCTACAAGACAAGTTATTTAAGTGCCTAAAACATAGTAGATTTATGCAAATTTTTAAAGCATTTTAAATATTAAAATATCTAAGTACTTTTTAAGAAAAAAAAAATTCCTCTATATAGATAGAGGAAATTAATTTCTATGCTGAAGTCTGTAAAAAACTCCTAATCCAACCCTTCAGAAACAGTGTCAGTAGCAATTTCTCAAGGAAGAGGTAACATAAGGGTGTTATACACAGAATTATTAGCAAGCAACTATTTTAAACCCCTCTTGTCCTATCTAGCTGTGCATCTGATCAATTCTTTTACAGTAACAGATAAGATTCTCCTATGTCTCTTTTTGGGGCAGTGAAAACCTTTAGTGTTCAGGTCTTGTGACTTATTTCATTGTGACACAAAGTTGTACCAGAGTGTCCATCAATTGTGTCAGCTAGGGGCCCTCTGCTGTGCATTCCCAGCACTTTTATCCAACAGGTCTGGCTGAGAAGGACACCTGTGGTTCTTCCATCATATGGAATATGCTCAGATGCACATATACATCATATACTCAAAAATACTTGAATGGAGAGTATTTTGATTATTTCAAACTTAGTTTGGATAACAACTTACTGACTGTAGCATCTCACTCTTGGAGTTGTTGGCTATGCAGTGCCCCTTTCCTTGAATGGTAAAATTATGGGCAAATTTATTATAAAGAAGATTATTCTTGCAGTTATTGAAAAAAGCCTGCAAGACAATGCAGACAACAGTCACAGCCAGCAAAGGTTGTAAACAAAGCTACAATGATGGTGAAGGGTCTTTAGGTAAAACCATATGAAGAGTGACTGAGGTTACGTAGCCACTTCAGCCTGGAGGAGACTGAGAGGACACCTCACTGCAATTACAATTTCTTCACGAGAGCAAGAATAGGGACTTGTCTGGGGTGACCAATGGAAGGTGACAGGATCATAGAGAAAGGCATTAAGATGTGTCTGGCAGCGTTTAGGTCAGAGAGTAGGAAAATATTTTTCACGCAGAGGGTGGCTGGGCACTGGAGCAGGCTGCCCAGGGCAGTGGTCACAGCACCAGCCTGACAGAGCTCAAGAAGTGTTTGGACAATGCTCTCAGGTGCATGGTGTGACTCTTGGGGTGCTCTTGTGCAGGGCCAGAAGTTGGACTCCAAGGATCCTTGTGGGTCCCTTCAAACTCAGGACAGCCTACGATTCAATGATTCTTTCCACCAAGCCATGAAGGATTTTATCTATACATTTCTCACTGTAATTGAACCTGACAAAAATCTATGTGCTGTGTAGAAAACATTCAATCAAAGCATACTGACCAGAATCAATAACACCAGAATACTAAACACAAAATACATAGAAAAAAATCAGATTCTTTTCCCAACCCTCTTTTGGTCAGTGACTTTAAATAGATGAATGAGGCAGATGAGGAGGCATTCTTGGACCACTGCAGGGATTCTTACAGCTGGGAATTTGTGCATTCTATCAGCATTCTTCCCACAGAATAACTAACCTTCAGTAATTTTAAATGCATGGAAAGAAGAAAATTCACTGATTACAGGGAAGAGGGCTTCTTAAGTGATAGAAAAACTACGCAGCAAGAGAATTCATGTCTGAGCATCCCATATTGTTTTCTATCAAGAATAGCATTTGCATTAATTAAATATTTTACCATCAGCAAAAGAGCTTCGGTTCTTGGCCCCTCAGCCTGCCTTTTCCAGCTTCAAGGGCAGGCCAGACTTTCCTGCTGCCTCTCTGTGTCTGTCTCTGGCACAGTGAATCCCAGCTAACACAGAAGGAGATGCTGCAATTGCTCACTGTGCCAGAAGCCTCTCTGCTTGTCCCTTAAGGTAAGGGCAAAGTGAACCATGATTACCAGGTGGGAATCCTTTGGCTTATGGATTCAGATAATGCTTAACCAGAATAAAACTAAGTAGTGCTAGGGGCCAAACAGGGAAGAGAACAGAAGGTTAAGTGATATGCACAGATATTTTCCTTTCTTTAGAAAATCATTTAATGATGTGGATAGGAAGATCAGTGGGATCTACAAAATCCATTTCTTGTTTAAAAGTAAGGATGAGTTACTTTGATTTATTATAGCACAGCAAACATCAACTAACTCAAAAAAGGATGGAAATTCTAGGAAGACTCTTATAATGCAGAGAAGTTAAATGTATAATAAGTTGTATGTCATGGGCATAAATGCAACACCCCCACTTAAAAGTGAGCTTTATCGTGTGACTCTGCAAACAGAGTCATGATAACCTCATAGATAGAAACAAATGTCAGTTTGTGGCATATGGATTTATACATTCTGATTTATGTAAGAATGGTGTAATTCCTCTATATAATTCCTCCAACACTGAGGAATCAAAAGTCAACTTCTGCAAAATGTGGTGTCATGTATATTGAAAAGTTTATCCATAGCTTTGATTAAAACCTGTTTTCCAGAAAAATCAGGAATGAAGTTGTTACTTTGGAACAATTTCTCTCCTCTTTCCCAGCTTTCCCCCACAAATAAAGTGTCAGAAGAAATATTTAAATTCTGAGCAACCAAGCAGGAATAACAATTCCATCACAGTACCTCAACAGTAGATACAGGAGTTTTTCAGATGAACTCTAACTAGGATAATCAGAATAGGTACAACATCCAGCTTAATTCTGCTAATGCAGAAGTCCTTAATTAGTATGTCCAATTTGATTAATACCATGCCCTTAAGATAAAATAAACATATATGTAAATCTACATTCACATATTGCTATTCTGTTGTAATATATTTATATTTTCAGATTTCACTCAGTGCAAATCAGTGGGATACTCTAGAAAATTTCTTGATCTGATGCCCAGCATTAAATTAGATTGAATACTCACTATTTAAATTGATTGCAACAGATGACATTGTCAGCTATCCAATTATTTTAGTACTATTTGCCACAATGTAATTTTAAAAAGAAAAAACCCTTGTATGCAGGCAAAGCAGTTATTTATTCCCCAGCAAATTAATCCTTTTAATGCAATACTCAAAGTCATGAGTATAAAAAGAAGCATCCTTTTTCAGATCAGCATAACATTGCAGCAAGTATCGAGTATTCTTTTCCCTGTTGATACCAATGACTTCTTTTTTCTTGACATTCACCTTAGTGCATAGGAAATGGATTAAATTTCTTCTGTACAATGCTGTTGGAAATGCTCAACATCAGCTGTTTGAAAAACGAGGCACTACTTTTCTGTTAAAAATATATATTTAAGCTACCCAGTTGCCTGCACAGTAAGGGGAAAGTCCAGGAGACACTCAAAAAGCTCATGCTAGCATGGCCAATATCTGTACAACTTGCCATGGTCTTCGTGAGCAGGAATTGGACAAGGCAGCATTTTTGTGGAAAATCTTAAAAACCATGCAGCCTACATAAACAGCTGAGAAGCTAAGAGGGGAAAATGTAGAATATAACAACCCCCACAGAAAAATTCTTCGTTGAAAAACATTGAGTCAGAGCTGGCAAAGCCTTCCTAAGCTACCATAAAAGTAATCAAATGCCTAGCAAGGAAAATAAATGGAAGAAAAACTGACTGTCCTAGGATTTCTATTAAAACAAATCAATATAACATATGAACGTAAAATAAGACTTATCCATTTTAGGATGAAAGCAGAGATTTCTCAGATGCCTTCTGAATAAGAGAGAAAGCCTCTCTAGTACCAGAAATCATTTTGCTTGAAGATGTCTGCATGTTTAAAGGAATGAACTGTAAATAGTTAGGAAGGTATCTGTGCAAATGACCAAATTTCATCATCTAAAAAATAGACTCAGTAGTATCTAGAACACCTGCAGTTGTGACCTCTGCTGTGGATGCAAGGTGTGATTCTCCTACAGGATATCTAAAATGATGTCCCAGCTCCAAGAAAACATGAAAATGACATCCAAAAAATAGTCATCAAATGACCTTGTACAGTGGTGTATTACAAATATACCTCTAAACCTTGTGATTAACTACTTCTTTTGGTCTGCAAGAATTCCAAGAGGAATTTGGGATGAGGAATATAACCATTAGTCATGTCCCACAGTTGAGTTATATTTGCTAGACCAACTGTAACTAGGAACTACAGACAAAGCTAGGAGCTTGGGATGAAAATTAGTATCTGGTGATAAGCATCACAGGCTTTTCCTCCTGGGTAACAACCTAATTAGTTTCTTAATCACTTCCTAAAAGTAATTTTGCAGGAAGGTGTGAATATGCATGCCTGCTTACAGATAGCCACTGAAGCACCTGACTGACATCAAACCAGCCCTAGTCAGCACATCAAGGAAGATACAGTTAGAAATAGGCTGAAAATTAGTATAGTCTCTATTGTCAATGTAGGAATATTTGTGCTTATGTCCATCCCATGGTGCTGCTACTCAGTATATTCACCAGGAATTTAGGAATTAATATTTAGTTCCTGCATTTAGTAGAGACGGAAATTCACATCACCAATTTTGTTGCATGCCACCCTGTTTGTCTATACAGAAGCACACATTGAGAAGGATCAGGGAAAATCTCCAGTTATTCCATTATTTTCTATCCCACTTTCTTTCCACCACCTTTATTACTGAAGGGTGGGAACACTATTTACAATGTTCAAACTCAGTAGTGATCTCTTTCACATTAACACCCACACAGCTGGATTGCATACCTCTGCTCTGTGAGAACCTGTTTACCCCTCAAATGTGTTGTGCCATCCATCCATGCTGTGCTCTGGGTTTGCATTAGGTCACTCTCATTTCCCTTTTTCAAACCATTGCCACTATACAGCACAGATACTAATTTTAGGGAATCAAATTTCTCCTTAGTGTAATATTAATAACAATCCTAAATCCCTTTTTTTTTCTGCAAGTGTTTTGAAACTGCCACTGATTGCAAGGGGTAAATCAAACAATATTTTACCAAAGGCTTCTTCTTTCAGTCAAGCATCAGAATTCCTCAGGAGGAATCTTAGTTTAAAATGTGGTTACCCATTTTGTTTTACAGTTGATTGTTCTCCCAGGGGAAAACTAGAAAGTAAAAGTAAAGCACTAGAAAGATTTAACGTCACCTTAGTAAAATTTCAAATGGCACTAAATTAGTAGGAGTTGCAAAAAGTAATGAAAACTGACAAATAGCAAGGTAGGTATTACTGAAACTAAGCACATTATTCTTTTTTGAATTATGTTTGCTTTGGTGAAATGTGAGCTATATCAATGTGACATGAATACTTTCCACTGATTTTACTATATTGGTATATTTTATCACAGATAAATGTACTATATACTGTACCACAGCATGGAAATTGCTGATCTATGCATGTTACATAAAATAATCTTAAATAATTAGGAAGTAGAAATTTTGAAAGCTGCTGGATTGAAGGAGGCCTAGGAATGATATTGGACAAAAAATTAGGCATTAGTTCGCAGTGCACTTTGGGTCCACTTATGTAAATATTTCATGCCAGAAACAACAGAGATGAAATTCTCTTTCTAAATGGCTCTGCTCTTTGGATTTTCAGCCTGATGGTTATGAACAGACCTAAAACCTCTTTGCCCTTCCCTTTACCATAAAAAAGCAGGAGATAGCAGCTAGATGTACATATATGTAAGGGGGGGAGGGGTCAACACAGAAAGGACAATAGTGATACATGAAAAAAAATGAAAATTGTTTTTCATGAATATGTGTATGAAATATTCACAAAGTCATATTGCCCAAACAACAACAACAACAAAGTGCAAAGAGAAAATGTAACTGCAGCTTCTCTAAAATTTAGTCTATTATTGAATAAAAATTTTAAAAAAGTTAAAACTGAACCAATCTACTGAGGGAACAGGATTGTTTTAGGATTTCTAAAGAGAAGGCTGTGTTCACAGCATTATTCAGTGCTGGCTGTGGCTGTCCAGGTGGGGTGTCAGGGTGTGGCTCTGATGCCAGAGACACCACACAGACCAAGGCACGGAGCTGTGTCACCACACACCCCACCCGGCAGTGCTGGCTCGGGCCAGCAGTAAGTGGGGCAGGCAAGGGGAAGGCTGGGCTGAGCAAGGGCCAGGCCAGAAAGTGTTTATAGGGCTGAGGGGAGGGTAGGGGACTCAGGCTGTACCCTGGGCAGGGCAGGTGTCCCCTCAGCTGGGTGGAGCTGTCGGCCATGGCAAGTGTCCAAGGGGCTGTGGGGATGTGGCCCCATCTCTACAGCACTCATCAACTTTGGCCGTGATTGCTCTGAGCTCCCACATCCCCTCACACATTCCCAGATCCCTGTCTCCTGCCCCTGCTGTCCCAGCTGCCTTCTCCCTGCCACCCAGCCCAGCTGAGCCCTTTCCCTCCTCCTCCTCCAGGCCATTGCTGGGAACATCTCCCAAATCCTGATGGTGCTGAGCATCCTGCCATGGATGCTCATGGGGGTGGGTGACCACAAAGAAAATGTCACACAGGAGCTCTTGCATAGCATGAGGAGCAGCAAACCCAGGAGATGGCTTGGCTCCTGGAGGAGATGGAGCAGAGGGGTCAGGAGTCACCTAGCCTCAGCCATGGATGCATGCTCCTCTCTGCCTGCCAGCACTGGTGGTTCTGGGCCTCTGCTGAAATCCTCCTCATGCCCTTTGGGCTCTGCTGGCTGCCCAGGCAGAGCAGCACTGGATCTGACAGTAACAGCCAGGGGGGAACTTCCAGCAGTGCAGAGAAGGAGAGGGAGAGGGAAGAAAAGGAACAGCAGGGCACTTTCAAGTGAACAGTGGAATGGATCTTCTGAGGAGATACTCCTACATCCATGCCAGAGAACATCTGGCCAGAGATGTTCCTCCTGTCTCATACGACAAACTCAGCAGATCCTGCTTCCTGAACAGTCTCTGCATGTGTTCCCTGTTGTGGTGTTCTTCGTGCCAGGAGGCACAGGAAGGCTCTACCTTTTGTAAATACATTAATGAATTTGTTTTGTTTTAAGAATCCCATTTCTGTCAGTGTTTAGGCAAGGCTTTATTGGGAAATGTTACCCCTTGACTCCATCTCCCCCCTGTAACAAAGAGATTAAGCTTGTGCTCAAATTTACATTGGTGGTGGTTACACTGATGCTAAGATATTCAGCACCTCCTCCTTATGTTCTCTCTTTTCCCCATTTTTCACAGAAAGCGATATTCCTGGAATGAGGATCTTTGTTGAAGTGAAAGTGAGTTTTCACTTTCTTGACCTCTTCCTGCTTCATCATTATGAGTAACTGTTTAATTTTATAATGTGTGCAATATAAATTTAGGACTATTTGCAATTGCAGATTCCAAAAGTCTTGCAATCCTTGGAAATGATCAAGAGTCTTTTCACTCATGCTCGTATTTCCATACAGGTGAGCAGAACCCTTCCTTGTCTACAGGACAGCTGTCACTTTTGTATAAACGAGATGACAATGCACTATCTATACAGAGTATAGGCAGGAAAATCAGTAAAGAGCTGGCATTGCCTTAGGAGAAAACTGTTTTCTTCAGAGTGGTAGGAACGGTATCTTTACAGCTGAGAGGTTTCAGTGCAGTGCTCCTGCAGAGTGCAGGGAGAATGGCCCAGCCCCAGGAGCTGCAGGGCTGCAGCCAGATCACCAGACTGCTGTCACTGCCCCACTGCCCCTCCTGTCACTGCCCTCTAGGCAGCAGCTGGTTGCCATCCCCAGAAGCAGTCATAGCCTCCTGGCTCCATCCCAAGGATCCAGTAGCTGGCTGAAGGAGAGAGCATTCCCTGGGCTCGGGCCAGCCTGCTGGCCTCCTGTTGAACTAGGCTGGTAAAGCAATAATAAATAACAAGGCTAAAATAAAAAAAAAAAAACAGGTTTAAATAGTGCGTCCTGTTTTTTGTAGACTCTCTCCAAGCTAGAGAGGAGGAAAAATCTCCTTGATAGGCAGTGCAGTCTGTTCATAGGGAACTTCTAACCACAAATTGTCTGTTATTGTAAGAGACCTTTGCTTTCCTGAAGTCATCCTGAATTGGGTTTGGAGACCTATCTAGTCAAGCATTATTTTTCTGCCTGGTTTAAGTAGCCAAGGATGATTACCATCCTGCTGCTATTTACCTAAATTTTTGAGGTTGTAGTTCTATGTCAAAGGTTATGCCAGCTTATTTCTTCTGGTGACTGCTTTTATTGAGAACTATGTCACCTGACATTAAGTGAAAAGCCATGCAGTAGAAG
Source organism: Trochalopteron elliotii (assembly GCA_024734555.1). Lineage (NCBI taxonomy): Eukaryota > Metazoa > Chordata > Aves > Passeriformes > Leiothrichidae > Trochalopteron > Trochalopteron elliotii. The sequence continues at coordinate 374,849 of JANPWX010000081.1, read as the reverse complement.
GAACATCAGCAATTGCATAGAGTATTAACTTCTAATATGGCATTGAGCAGCTTTTGTGAAATACAGGCAGCTGATTCCAGAGTGTTATTCTTGTTTCAGGTGAAATTAAAGCTAACAAAGTAACAATGTCATTTTGTAGCCGTAACAAGTAGCATGAAAAGATCATTATTTCCTAAAAGATAGCAGATAAAGTCAACACGTGCAGCAAGCAAACAGCACTGTTGAAGGAAACTTATTTAACCAATTTTCTTTGAAAGTCACCTTTCATCTACTCCCACTTCACAGCGCTTAGAATTTTTTTTAATCCAGCATCTATATGCTATTCTGATTTTTGTACATTCTCCATCCCTGTTGCCTCAAGTTCATCATTACTAAAGTAACCTCTCTGAATAAAATCTGCTTTTGTAGGATTATAACACAGCTCATGCCATATTCAAGTATAAAATAGCCTTGCATCTCACAGGATCAGTAGTCACTGAAATATTCTGTGAACATGGAAGAGACCTAAGAGGAGAGGGAGAAAGTAAAGAAAACAGAATGGTACCTGAAAAATTTTACAGAAAAAGGATTTTTCAAATGACTGAAGTCCAGAAAATATTAACTAGAATGAAAGTTTATTGCAGAAAAATAATAGATTACTCTACTTAACAATATCTAAGCTTTAGTAATTCCGTTGCCTTTCATTACATGGTACTAATTTAATTGGAAATGAACGTTAACATAGCATGCATAACATGATTTAAAATGTTCTGCTGTAACTAATAATTTTTGAATAT
>JANPWX010000081.1:359925-373677 GCA_024734555.1 Trochalopteron elliotii | reverse complement strand
AGGAAGGAAGGAAGGAAGGAAGGAAGGAAGGAAGGAAGGAAGGAAGGAAGGGAAAGAAAGAAAGGAAGAAAGGAAGAAAGAAAGAGAAAGAAAAAGAAAGAGAAAAGAAAATGCCACCTTTAGGAGACCTTTTATGGCATATAATATACCATGTAGTAAGTTCATGTTAATGTTACTGCTATGGATTTATATTTTTAGTGAGTGCTAAAAATGCTGCATGGAGATTTAAAACATCAATAAGAAATAAAATGGTTTGTGGAGGACATTTACAGCTCACTTTAAGATCCATTCCAAATAATTTTTTCCCTAATACATTTTTGTGGAACAAATGTTCCAGTCTCTTGCTATTAATTTTTATCCTTACATTCTTTTAGTTTATGGGATTTTTATTGAAAAGTTTGGTTTGACAATCCAAACACATAATATTTTATTCATGAATAACCATAACATGGAATTGACAAAATCTTGATGCAACAGTTTTATTTTAAGATATTTTGGCTATGTATTATCTAACTACAGTATATCTTTTGGGGCTGAACTTGCTAATTTAATACAAAGCAGGATCTGCCTTGAAAATTAGGGCAAGGAATCCATAATAATTTGAAACTTTGTTTGACTTTTTATGATCAGTGCACCAGATTCTTAGATACTTTAAGACTACCCCAATCTCAATTAATGTATCTTAGGAGTGAATTAAGCTTGCAGCCAGATTTTCTCCTCCATGAATCATGAATATTTAGAAATGGATTGGAAGTGCTTAACAAAGGAAGTCCAAGAAAGCCATAAGACATTGTCAACCTCTTTGATATACTAGTTTAACAACAATTTGGAAGGGAAGGGAGGAAGTCAATTCAGCCATTGGAGGTTATCATAAATTACTTAATGTAACTTCACAGAGTAAGTAGTAAGGAAAAATTTCATCAGATTCGTTTGCCTTTGCTTTTATTCAGTTCTAGTTTCCAAAATATTCAAGATGATAAACTGCACTAGAAGTCTCAGATAGCATTTCTCTCTGTTCTTTCTTGCATGCACATTTTAATGTAGCCAAGGTTACAGTAGTAGTAGTAGTAGTAGTAGTAGTAGCAGCAGTAGTAGTAGTAGCAATAATAATAATAAATGGTGGAATTAATTTTTTATTAAAAAATCCTTTTCAAGGGCTTCAAAGTTTAAAGGTATACTCTTTTTGCCTGAATGCAGTTCATCTACTCCCAGAATTTTTCTTACTTTTTTAATTACAATGATCAGATCATTTTTTCTTGCCCTGTGTATCTCTTTAAAAAGGAAAACAACCATTCCTTTTTATGTATCTGTCAGTAATTATAAAATACAGGTATATGCAGTTACTACATATTCTGATAAAATTACACATAATTTCTGTATGTTTTAGCGTATCTTAAGATTCTCTTCTTGTATCCTTCCATGTTTTGAAGAAAATGCAGTAAGTCCCTTATATTTTCTCCATGAGTACAGGAAGAGGACAACTAGTCTGCTGATAAAAGTGAAATGCTCACCATGTCCCAGGTGAGTGTCTATTTGACTCTCAAGAAAAGGGCCAAGATTGCTTCAGAGGCAGTAAGTTTTCCACAGAGAAACCTTGGGCTTGGGATGAGTATAAAGTGTAATTCCTGAGATGGGAACTCACCCCAAACATACGAGCATATACAAGAGGTTGTAAGTCAGAGGTACCACAGAGTATTGAGGAACAGAATAACAAACACAGCACAGACAAAAATTAGATTAATTCAAATCTGGATTGTTCCAAAAAAAGTGTTCTTGCTATTAATTTTGGTCATATCCTTTGTCATCTTTCATGGCTGCATGCAGTTTAGAACAAATTTTGCCTTTAAGGGTAATGTCACTGGTGTTACAAATCTGTCATGAATCACAGTGGCATTATTCTTCCTTCTACAGACCTGAAACCCAAGCTTTAAATTTTACTGCCAGGGATCAATAAGATATGCAGTGCCATGAGTCTGTACTTAATGAGCTTCCAAAGTCCTTTCTTTTCTCCTCGTGCATGCATTAGGGAATCATTACGCTTCCCAAACTGTTGGTCCAGAATTGCATATGGAGAAAGCATCCCATCTTCAAAAACTCCAGAGGTACCTTACAAGCAGTGTACTAGAGAGAAAATCAGTGTGAACTCTGTGTAGACAGTACAAGAAAATCCAGTAAACATGTATACAAGCTGTGCACTACCTGAGTTGCTATTGTTTTCATGGTGGCTAAAATGGCTGACTTTACATTGTCGTTGCTGTCTTGTTATTCCAGGTTCCACTTCTAAAATTGACATTATTTCCTTCACGAAACTGTCAGTTAGTAAGCTAGGGGAAAAATGTCACAATTCTTGTCTCTAACAAATTAGAAATTTTTTAATAATTAAAGCTTTAATTACAGCAGTCCAAGGTGCTTCCATGTCTTTGCCTCTTTGAGGGGAGGGGGGAGGGACAGCACAACATGTTTCTAATAGTTAAAAATTAGGAAAGTGGGTTTGAGGAAAAGAAACTTCAAAGTGTGCAGCCGAGCCCAAAGAGCCAGCTCTGACTTATCAAATTAAAATTAGCAGAGAACATGTTACATTTACATTTAACGCTCTTTGGGGGCAACATTTCCAAGGGTGTCTCTGCAGTGAGAAAGCACTGCATTCCTATCAGGGCTGAACACTCTGGTCCTTACTTATCCATCTCTCTGGAAATGCTTTCTTTTTGTGAAAGAAAGCTTTAAAATATATTTGCAGTAATACAACCTACACATAATTTTTATGTCTGCAGTTGCCTTTTTTTATAGATTACCAGTCCTCCAGGGTAATCCTTCTACATGATACTGCAGTCAAATCCAATGCTGTATCTATAATATCACTGCCTCTTTCACAGATATTCTAGATTTTCCTGTGCCCCTTCCATTATTGCTCAGCCTTAAAGCTGCTTCAACAGCAGAAAGAATTTATCCTTATATTACTAGACAAAACTGCTGCTATTCTTTCCATTTTTTGAACAGTTTTTGAGCTGCACAAATGTCATTAACTACAGTTCAACCAATAAATCCTGAACTTGAAAATATTTAACACTGTTAAATATACTCTGGAACACTTGAATGTACTGTTTCAGTAGTTCTGCCTTATTAAGCCTGAGAGCACCTTTTTATTGTTGCCTTGAATTTCTAACAAATGTATAATCTTCCAATCTCCTCAGTCCCTCCAAGGCTCTTCATTTGGGATTTATTTCTAGAAAGTCTTCAGATCTGAGTTCAACTATGTGAGAATCAGTGTTTATTTAATTTTGTTTTCCACTGACTTTTAAAATCTAAACTTTCAATTTCTTAAGCACATTCACAAATACTAAAATAGTTATTTAGAAAGATAAGCCCACAATCTGCTGCTGAAAGGTGACCTTTCCAACCTCAGTCCAAATTGTCCACTCTCGTCCATCAGATCCCTGCCTCAGATGACTAAAATTTTAACAAAAGCAGACAAATATGACATAAACTCTCAAAAGGATTATTCTTGACCTTAACCTAAATCTGATAATCTATATTTAATATTAGTGCCACCCTTAATCCTTTGCTATTTTCCCTGTATTTTTCACTCAGTGTATTCATTAGAGAAGGTATTTGGTCTAGGTGTTTCAGAAGCATCAGTGACCACGATTTGCCATTTTTCAAAGACCAAATTTAGATCTTCTCTTGGGAAAATTCTTACTAAAGGATGCATGAATAAGATGCTTAATAATGGGGGTCTCCTTTTTTACACTTCAAATAAATTAAAACAAACAAACAAACAAACAACAAGAAACACCCCAACCAACACCAGAAGCAATTCTATAGCTGTTAGTTCTTACTTCAGTCTTCTGAATTGGGGCATATTATAGAAGTAGCTAGTGCCACCCACACAAAAATGCATTTGTACAGACCTGTGGCTGTGTAAGCAGAAGTGGTGGTGGGTATGGGCAGCACAGGCAGCCACAGATTCCAGGCAAGCCTTAGGCTGCTGCTGCCATGAGAACACCCAACTTTACTCAGCCTTCCTCATGTCTCACTTCTCATCTGGCCTCAAGTCTATCAGCCAGCCGAGGAGTCAGGCAAACAAATTCAGCTCTCCTGGGTGGTGTTTCAGGAAATTCCTGCGCTTTAGAGTAATTTCTTAGAAAGGGAAGTTTGCACAATTTAAGACAAGACAGCAAGGGAGAGATCTCCACTTGGAGTCTTACCACTCTGCTCACCACCCTGCCACAGATCCCTTCACCACCACCACAGCAAAAGTGAATATTGCTCTCATAAGCCAAGAGACCAAAAGGTATTTTGTTCCTTCTATTTTGTTTCTTTAACAGCAAAATCTGTGACAGGTCAATCAGTTTTGTCCAGCCTTTTAAGATGCTCTATGTATCTCACGTTCTTTAAATTGTCTTCCTCCACAGAATACTTTGATATAGACGGTCAGCAGTGACATTATCAATCTAGTTTCCTTAATGTGATCTCAGGTTGGAATTACAAACCCTTGAACAAACTCAGCATTCTCCTACAAGGAGACACAATGATCACTAACTTGAAGACCTCACTGAAAGCTAATTTTTAGGCATAGTTTCATTTAAAAGCCAAAACATTCATTCTTATTCAAAGGGTAATTTTTTATATCCAGTTTATAAAAAGTTTCTATGTATCGTTGGACCATTTCTCAAGCTTCATAACAAATAAATTTTTTCCCATGCCAAATAGGCATGAAATGAGATGACTGTAAATGTTCAGACTTAAATATAAGTGTAAGTTGACATTTAACTATTCTCCAATTATGCTGCTGAAAGGGCAAGGACAAAAATGTATTCAACATCAAATGTAAGGTATGATTTGCCAGGCACCATAAATCATATCAGCTATGAACAGTTCATTTTCCATCAACAACAGATCATATCTAAACACCTGTTTCTTTTGTGTAAAGCATTTTTAAAGCACTGAGCAATCAATGTATTTAATATTTGAATTGAAATTTGCTTTACACAGACACCCACACCCAGTGCATTAACACAGCTGCCTTCACCATCTGCCATGTCCTTTAGTTCAGGGTGTCATAATGATGTAGCACTATAAGAACTGCAGTATAGTAATACTCTTCTGTTTCTGGTAAAGGAATTTCATCTCTCATGAATAATCTGATCTAGGTTGTATGGCATTCTTCTACCAGTCATTGGTATAAGATGAGAATTCTGAAGCACCAGCAAATTTTTGATGTAAATCAACGGTCACAAGAGAATTAAATAGGAGGCAGAGGAAGAACATAAAAATGGAACAATCAGCTTATCAGAAAACTCACTTCTCAAAACCAGCTAACTTTTAGCAAAGCACTTCCTAATTCAACTGTCAAGAGTCAGCATTTATCAAAGGATACAGAAAAAGCTTTGAAATTGCTGAATGTGATAGTTAATACATATTTGAGATGGAGAGGTATTATTACAAGGTATTATTCATTTAGGAAGGGCATTTGTACAGAACATTTCCAAATGGACTAAATATCTTTAAAATACGAATGTTTTTCCTTTTATTAGTTTAGATTTTACCAAGGATAAAATAGATTTTGGTTTTCTGACCTTCATTATAGATGATTGCACAGGGACCATGAACAAATCCTGAGGCATATTTTTGTATGAAAATTTTCCCAAACGAGAATAAATTAGGGGAATTTTTTTGCTAAACTTAACTATTTTTGAGTCATCATTTTCTTACATCATATGGCCTCAGATAATTTGGATAAAAAGGAAAACAAAACAATGGCACGTTCAGAGTTACAAATTGTATGTGAGAATGATTTATAGCACTAAATGATACAAAGTATTGGAATTCATAATGATTGGAAAATCTATTTTTAGGCCTCTCAAAATTAGCTTAAAGATCTTACTTCAGCTACATGGAGTCTTCACTATAAGCAAAATGAACTAGCATTCAAAATCCTCTCATATTTATGTATCTGAATACATGAAAGATTGTTTTGCCTGAATTTTATATCCATAATTTATGGAGGGTTTTGTACAAACCTTTTTTTATATTTTTATCTGTAGATTAAATATGTTAACCTTATAGTACTAGAGGTCAGTGAAGTATTTAAATAAATGACAACATATATTGATTACCAACTAAGCCACAAATGTGCAGTTCTCAAATACCAAGAGCTCAGCACGTGCACTTCTGTGGAGTTCTCTGCCACCCTTTTACTTGTCAATCAGTAGATGCAGAATCTTATCAACCACACCATCTACCCGGACTTCTAATCCAGGTGAAAGATGTCCCTGCCCCTGACATGGGTTTGGACCATAGGACCTTTAGAGGTCCCTTCCACCCAAAGCATTCCATAATTCTGTGATTCTGTCAGACCCTTAATATGTGCCCTGCTCTTCTCTTTCGTCCCACTCCCCTTGATTCCCTCCTCCAGATCATTGATAAAGATGCTGAACAGGACCAGCCCCAGAGCTGAGCCCTGGGGAACACCACTGGTGACCAGCTGGGTCAGTCTTCCCCAACATCTTGTCTTCCAGCCTGTGGATGGCCTGCTCCTGAGCCTTTAGGATTTCCTTCTTGGAGAGCACCCAGCCTTCCTGGACTCATCTTTTCTCTGAGACTGGTCAGAGATTTTGAAATTCAAATAAAGAAGATGAGAACATAAAATATACTTACTAGTAAAAGTAGGAAGTGGAACAAATTTAAATAAATACAATAAAACTGATCAAGTATATTTGTGATACACATTGCAAATAAAAACAATGTACCAGTAAACAATATAAAATATCTTATTCATGAGACATTAATAGCAAGCTAACATCACATTAATTACATTTTAATCAAGCTTGTTTGGAATAATGGATGTAATATGCCATAATGCAGTGTAGTGCAGATTGAATTGGCTTTGTCTTCTTTGTCCAGAATACCAAAGGGAAGAATAATTATTCTGCTGCAGCATGCCAGCTTCTATTTATGGACTGTCATTTTATTTTTCTAGCAGTTCATCTAAAGATGTGTCATATGAGACCCTCCCAGATGCATACTCACTCTTTCAAAAAATGTGTTGTCTCTTCCACAACATTGTTTCAAAAGATGTGAAGTGGTCCTAAATAACATAACATATTAAAAAAATGTTATTTATTTAAACATTTTTACCTAAACTGGCAATAGAGTCCAGTGCTTGCAGACAAACATTTTTATTTGTTGACTTCAGTGTGCACTTAATCATCCTTTTAAAATTCTAAATTAGGATTGCATGTTTCATAAAGAATGTATTTATATACTAAGAATGAAATACTGTAGTTATGATTAAATTGCAGGTTGGCTCTTGCAAAAATATCTTTGCTGTAAAATACTACAGCTTAATGATATAGTGCACCACGCAGGCCATATATATTTTATAAGAAGTTATCCAAAACACACCATTAAAATAAACTTACAGATTTCTTCTGCACATTAATTCTTGAGAGACAGCAGGAAGAGACACCCAGTACTTTAACCCCTCCTGTGTCTTTTTCAAGACTGTAATTACCTGCGTTCAGACCTGACTTTGCAGAAATAACCCGATCGTTCCTTTTACATTTTTTGTATGTTTTACCATTTACATACTCAATAATTTTTTACATGACTTTAAATATTTCATAAAATGTATTATTTTGTTACAAGGTCTCAATGTAAATAGAAATATGATTTAAGTCTTTATGACATGTATCAAAATACTTTGTTCTCGGAACAAGCCTTAAATGAAAATAAGGAGGGGCGGGGCACTCATAGCTCCATTGAAATAAGCCTTTAAAAAAAAAAAAAAAAAACAGAAGGGATTGAGACATCATAGAATCATTAAGGTTGGAAAAGATCTCCAAGATTATTGAGCTCAACCTTTGGCCAAACACCTTCATGTCAACTAAACCATAGGAATGAGTGAATGTGCAATCATTTCTTGAACACTTCCAGGAGCAGTAGCTCTACCACCTCCCAGGGCAGCCCATTACAATGTCTAACCACCCTTTTAGTAAAGAAATTTTCTGATGTCCAGCCTGCGTTCTTTTGGTGTATCTTGAGCTTTTATTATTTCCTCTTCTCCTGTTACAGTTTCCTGGAAGAACAGGCCAATTCCTTCCTTGTTGCTGTTGCCCACATTCAAAAGACAAAACTTTGTGTTAAAGTGGTAAGATAAAAAAAGCAATTTTTAATGAAAGCTTTAAGGTGCATGAATGTGTCTCTGCACATGCATGATAAAGGATCTTTACAGGTTTTTTAAGGTTAATTAATTAGTATATCCAACAGAAGATCAGGTATTGGCAGTATATTGGCAGGTATATCCAATAAAAGATAGGTTGCCCCAGTAATCCACCTGCCCCAGTAATCCAAGGTCTGCCCCTTGGAGCTGGTCCAGGGGCTTCTTTGCTCCATTTCTTGTTATGTCTCAAGTTCTGGTGGAAAATAGATGTTCTTGCCAGGAACTCTCTTCTTAAGAACAAGACTACACAGAATTTCAAGAATGTGTTAGTAAGGGTTAGCTTATTGTGAGAAAGGGCAGGGAAAGCACTAGAAACCATACAACTATATTTTAAAAATCTACAAGGCTACAAATATATGAAAAAAATTATATAAAGAACTAAAAAAAGACGTTTAGGCATCCCTACCACCACCTTTCAGTTTGTAGAGAACAAGTCTTGTAGAGAACAAGGCTTCCTTGAGCCTCCTTACTCCAGGCTTAACATTCCCAGCTCCCTCAGCTGCTCCTCATAGTGAGAAGTTTCTAACCTAAAGTAGCTTTGGTAATATTTTTCTTTTAAATACCTTGTTTTTCTAAACTGGAAGTTGGTTATCTTACATGCTTTGTTCTAAAAATACATGGCATTGCTGACCAGCTTCCTGGCACTCCTCTCCACATTCTAACTGACCATTTTCCCCACCAGGAATGAATTCCCATCAGGAACCAGCTGTCGTCTGTGACAGGAAATGTGTACATCTGTAGGGCACGGCCTTTTCATTTCCATCGGGTTCTGCAATACATATTTTGACAGGCTGTCCAAAAACCCTCTCCATTTCTCAGCAAAGTAATCTACTCAACAGTCTCCATTTCCCTATCCCATGGCTCACTGTTGGCATAGACATCAAAATAAACTTGTGTTTCATGCTGCTCTGTGTTCTATTTGGCTTTTCTGCTTACTCTCCCTCTCACACACATTGAAGGAGCTTTATTCACAAAAGTAAGTAGGATTCACATCTCTGGGTTTTGTTACTCTTGACCTTCTAAAACATTTAACATTTGGCCTTTTGCAACCTGAGTAAATGCCCTTTAGCACCTTCATTGAAGATTGGGCTTTCCTCTTTTAACTCATAACTACTGTACAAGTAGGTCTGGTGTGGAAAGACAGAAGTTAATTCAGGCTCTACTGGGGAGACAGGAAAGGAGGAGGCATAGTCCAGGCCAACAGAGCCAAAAACTGGGAACCAGAAGGGAGGAGAACTCCAGAACCCATTTCCCTACTTTTCTAAGGCAAAAAGTTTGGCTTCTGTTTTTACTCTGCATTCAGTAAATATGTCTTTCTCTGGCAGGTAATCTCCAGCCAGTCTGGTCTTTGATTATTTCTAAAAGAAAATCAGAACAAAGATAAAAAAGACCCTGCCACAATGTTGAAGTAAAATAAATATATGGATGCAAGGAAACCAAAGAGAGGTAGTGTAATTTCTGATGTCTGTAAACTCTAATTCAGGGCATTTTTCTGTAACATAGACTATAAAGGACAATTACAGGGAAAATCAAGTAGGATCTAACAAGAAGGCAGAAAAAACAGAACTCAAAATAGCAGGAAAGTTGCTAACACAACAAATGTTTGTCAGGAAAAATAATTCCTACAGGATTCAAGCATTAGCTATCTCAACACCTTCGCATAAGCTTTTTATCTTCCTTATGAGATGGTAGCATATGCCTCATATGCCTGTGATCAGAAAGAGTATGGTGGCACCTGAAATTAAAGCAAAAAAAAATTAGAAAGATTGGAGGGAGCTTTTTATTAAAAAAATGCTTGATTACAGAAAGGCTAAAGAATGAAAGAACAAAATATATTACTAATTTTTATGAGTTTTTTTGTGAAAGGCTAATCTTCTGAGCAACATATAGATTCTCCTTTATATGTAAGAAATTAGGAATTCAAAGCGCTTTGGGAGATGGGAATCGGAAGTGGTTCTGCTTTCAGGAAACACAAAGTAGAGGAAGACTAGAGCTCTTACACAGTTTTTGTTAGTTAAGTAGCTTCCAATAGTACATGTCTTAATCAGAGATATTGCTGCTTCTTTCAGCTCAGACAGATTTTATAAAAAAACCTAAACTTCTGCTTGAAAATGGAAACTAATGTTCAAAATTAAAATAGAGAAGGAGCAATTCAGACATATTGCTTCAGCTATAAATTTGTGTTCTTGGTATTTATACTATTGCACAGCTCATGATTAGTCTTGAAATTGGCACTTGAGGGATCTCACAGGCAATTATTCTCTGAATATTTCTAAAGACAAAGTGAGTATATATTCAGGAAAAATGCATCTTGCTACTCTTTAGCAAAACATTATTCATGTCCACAAAAATAGCAGCAAGCCATCTTTTTAGAAGGGGAGGATTACAGACATTTCCCATACAGGTAAAAAAAATTGGTAAATTTTTTTAGATCATGATCTGTGCACGATTTTCAGTAGAGCATGATTTTTTCGAGTTTAAGAGGCTCTTGAAAAGTTTTTATATTAAAGTAGATGCTGCAGCTGGATTAGTAGATTGTATATTCTTGTTAGATTTTAAAAGCTTATTTTCAGAAACTGTAGCTTTTCCTCAATGTCCCAAAAGCTGCATTTATTTATTGATGTGAATGGAAGATCACAGAATCATAGAATCGTACAGTGGTTTGGGTTGGAAAGCACCTTAAAGATTATCTCATACAACTTCCCTGCCATGGGGAGGCCAGGTTCTCAGAGCTCATCCAGTGTGACCTTGAACACCTCCAGGGATGCAGCACCCAAAGCTTCTCTGGGGAACCTGTGTCACTGTCTCACCAACTACACTGCAAAGAACCGACTTCCTCCAAATGTCTAATCTAAACCTACTCTCTTTTAGGTTTAATACACTCCCCTTGTCCTGTGACTGCACATTCTTGAAAAAGTCCCTCTTTATCTTTTTCATAGTTCACCTTCAGGTCCTGTATAGCTGCAATTAGGCCACCTTGAAGTCTTTTTTCCAGACTTCATCCTCTCAGCCTATCTTCAGACAAGAAGTCCAAATATCTTGGGGGTCCTCCTCTGGATCTGCTCCAACATGTTGATATCTTTCTTATGCTGAAGATCTCAGAGCTGGATGGGGTTTCAACTGAGAGGAGCTGTAGTGTTTTGACCCTGGCTGGATGCCAGGCACCCACCAAAACCATTCTGTCATTCCCCTCCACAGCTGGACAGAGGAGAGAAAATATAACAGAGGATTCATGAGTTGAGATAGGGATTGGGAGAGATCACTCACCAAGCATAAAAAATGAATAATATTAAGCAATAAAACCTCTCACTGTTCTGAAGAGATGGAAAATACAGAAAGTCCTTTTTGTGGGGTGTAGCTCAGCTTGCCCAGTCTCTTATCAGTCCCTCCTGCACTGGAAAATGCCATGTCCTGGGCCTGGTGGGCCACAGGTGTGAGCTCCTGGTGTTTTTATGGGTTTTCAGCTCAGAGCAGGGCTGATCAGTTACAAGAAAAAGAAAAGCCACAGTCTGGGGAACTTCTCCACCTCAGCTAGATAAAAAAAACCTAGCTAAAAGCAAAGGAGAGCTCTCCCTGCTGTCCATGCTGCAGTCCGTGAGAAGGAATGCAGGGGAGCAAGTGCAGTTTCTGAAAACAAACTGTGTTTCTTCTCCTCTCTTCTCTCTCAGAACCAGTCTGAAAGATGCAGAACTTAATATCCAGCATAAACAGAACAGACAATTGGGGATACAAGCATCATAAAGTCACCCTAGAACAGAAGTCACACTGAAATGCAGTACCCAAATTGCTGAAGCTTTGTGTGACTTGCTTTTTTATATTTTTTTATGAAATTAGAAGGGTGATGGTACTCTTACATGAAGAGCAGGAATAGGCAATCTCATGAGATTACTAAATTAGAGCCAATGCTGTTATTGCAAGTCATGAGAAGCACATTCTTTAACTACCTCCAAAGGCTTCCTCCTTTGCACGGATCTCTATATTTTTAATCTAATATTACCTAACCTAACAGCAATTTTTTCTCCCAATTCAATTATGGCATTGATCCACGTTGCAAATGGGATAATGCAATGAAGCTTATTTTCACTGCAGGTTGCATGATACTTTTACAACTTTATCAGACTTGCTGTGCTTCTGCATGTGCTTGAGTATTTGTTGTTAATGTTACAGAGAAGTTTTGTTTTCATTAGAATAGCAATAATTTTAACACAAATTTTTGCATATTTAGGGTAGATGGCAATGTAGGTTGAGAGGTGTCTATTATGTCATACAGTAACACAGTCTCTTGTGGTTCATTAAAATACACTCTACAAATTATGAGTCATCTTCTTCCTACCAAATGAAATTTGTTTTCAAAATTTTGTTCAAGCATAATTGTACAGGGAATAGGCATAGAATAGAAAATATGAAAGTTTTAAGAAGAGCTGCTTGTTTCACAGAGTATTTGATGTGCTTCACTAAACATTCTAAAAATGGCAGCAGTCATATATGAGAAAAAAGCAGAATATTCTGTATTTTCCTAATTACTTTTCTAGTCTAGTATGGAACTTGCTTTCTCAGAGTCAATGTGTATGTGACAGCTAGGGATGGAATTGATATTAATTCTGAAACATAATCAATTTTGGTTGTCTCATCTTGATAAGGAGAGATCATGAAATAAAGTTATTCTGTTTTACTTGTGAGGCTTAGATCGTGTATCAAGTTGTAATAAATATGTAACACTTGAATGAATCCATAAAAAATACCTACCTAGAAAATAACTAAGAAACAAGTACTTCTTTTTTCCTATTTTTCCTTGTCTTTTCCCTTGGTTGGAAGGAGACTGGCATACATGACAGAAAGTAATACTAGAAATTTAAATATGACATCAATTAATTTAAGTGGTCCAAGAGCTCTTTTATTTCCTTTTCTCAAGGAACTTCGGCCTGTAGATAACGAACTTATGGGACTAATCCAAGTGGATCCCAGCCTGGCTTTAGCCAGCACACTAGCACAGCCTGCCTAAAATCTTCACAATTTTTTTTTAATTTAACCTACCTTGTTCTCTAAGGATTTAGATACCATTTCATTTGTTTGTTTGTTTGTTTGTTTGTTTGTTTGTTTGTTTGTTTGGGGGGTGAGGGAAAAGAGTGGGTTTTAGTGAGTTTTCTGTTGCATATCTGCATTGGTTTTGCACGGCCTGGCTTTGGTTAGCGCGGGGCCACAAAGACGCCCCCTATGAGAAGCTGCTGGAAGCTTCCACCATGTCCAGCAGAGGTAACACCTCTGTGACGACATATGTGAGAACAAAATCAAAACAAAGTCAGGGGGTTTTGCTTCTAGTCAGAGAAGAGGAGGAGGTGATGAGAACATGTGAGGGAAACAACATGGCGACACCAAGGTCAGTGGAGAAGGAGGGGCAGGACATGCTCCAGGCACTGGAGCTGAGATTCCTCTGCAGGCCGTGGTGAGGCCATGGTGAAGTAGCTGTGCCCCTGCAGCCCATGGGGATCCACGGGGGATGCAGAGATCCACCCACAGCCCCTAGGGATCCA
>JANPWX010000081.1:302864-359916 GCA_024734555.1 Trochalopteron elliotii | reverse complement strand
TTGAATTCTGTATCAACTCAGTTTTTAATACATCTAATACATTGGTGGGACCTGTGTTAATTCTCTCTTTTTCTGCCCTCGGCTCTATAACAGAAATAAAGTAGGTGGAATGGCAGGAAGAACCTAAAAGCAAGAAAAAGGAGAAAGAGGAGAAAGACAGAGGAGGTAGTATGTGTGTCTATGCATGTGAGAGACGGGGTGGGGAAAGGGTAAGAAAAGAAAAAGATAATTTCACACTCCTGTGTTCCCCATCAGTGTGTTCTCAGTGCTGCCTTGATACAGGCTTTTAGTCACTCAACTTATTCCTCAAAGCTGTAAGGAAATAAACAAATTCCTTTCACAAGACCAGCAATATTTTTTTCTGTTTAAACATCATTTGGAGAGACAGACAGAATGACTGCTCTTATCTGCCTTTCTTCTGTGTTTCATCTCAGTTGTAGTCTCTTTAGTCATGTCTGCAGCAAAACACATCACGTTACATTTCCAGAGGGTCTCATGTCACTGTAATGATGCATGGCATCCTGTTAAGGTCTTCACATTAAGCACAGAACTGAAGGCAATATGAGCTGTACTCCTGGGGTGGCTACAAAGATTGAAATACTGAAGATTACTGAAAGCAATGAATCAAAATGACTACAAGCTGGCTGAGCAGAAGAGACATATGAATAAAACGTGCCAGATCTACTTTGCATGCTCTGTGGCCATTTATACCTTTTCAAAATGGGACACAGTCATTTCTATTCAGGTATAATAACATTTGGACAGTCTGGCCTCCTGAACTCTGTTCAAAAGCAGATACTCACCATCTGCCCAATTAGAGACATTATTATCCTGTTACATGCCAGAAACTTCAGATTCTATAGACCTATTCTGTAGATCTACTTGCTGTATGTCTTAAAGTTCCTATAGAAAAAAAGGAAATAAAATGTACTGCAAAATGAGCCATTTGACCATATTTCACTCATTGTATGTCTGGTTTAGATGGAAGTAATGTGGTTTTAAATATACTCTTTTCTTTCTCTTGATCATTAAATGATTTAAGAGTTTTTTGCACCAACAGTGTCATTGATATTTGACCACATCTGTTGTCACATTGACACAATTAGCCAATATTCTTGTTAAAAACAAGTGATTAATCAAATGTCAGCACAAAGCTTAACAGATTCTTCATAAAAATTCCTCAGCCTGAAATATCTCATGTAAATTAGTCAGTGAGTACTTTTAAAGAAAAGGCACTTTTATATGAGCAGTATTGATTCATATTTTAAAGCAGAGATGTGAAAGAGCCTGAACATTTAGCAGAAAAAGAGTATGGTAGTTTAACCATATTTAGAAATGAGGAATTTCTAGGAAAAAAAATCTCCCTTCCTGAAGAAAACAGAGGTCATTAATATTGTCTCTATTTTTTAATTTTTTTTTTTTTAATTCAGTATTCAGGCTAAATCTGTTCAGGAGTTTGTATTTTACTCTTTGATAAATAAGAAGTGTTAAGGATACAAAAGAGCCTCAGACATCAGACATTTAGCAACCTGAAGAATTGTGCACACATTAACATTGATTCTCAGTTTTCTCTGACAAAGTAAAGCCTGTGGCTCTGCATATGTTTGTAGTTATAGAAGTTTGATTCATGTTTCTTAGGCATATTAGATTTTAAAATGGTGGACAAGACTTCTTTCTTTTTTTGCTTGCTTGAGTCTTTAGAAATGGCAATAGTACCAGTTTCTCTATGCTGGTTTGCACCTGAATCACAGAATCATAGAATCTTTGGCTGGAAAAGTCCTCTAAGATTATTGTATCCACTCACAAACCCTGCTCTGCCAAGTCCACTAAACTATGTCCCTGAGTGCCATGTCTACATGTACACAGCACATCCAATGCTACACAGGAACATTTCATTAGTCTAAGGTAGGGCAGTTTTGCAGGTAATCTTTCTAATATCTTTAAGGACCTAAATCTTAAATTCTTGTAGGAGATTTAAAAAATCTCAGAATTCATCCATTTTCCTAAAGCTCAGTTGCTTTGGGCAGTGCCTGTTGGTGTGTAAAACAGTCAGCACTGCTTCTGAAGAGAAATTTAAGTTCCTTACTCATTGTACCATCTTCCCAGCAGTTGTGACTCAGTGGCAGATCATCATCTTACTGCTTCCTCCTCGTCCATGAGCAGAAAAGAGGAACAGGTTTCTACTGACATTTCAAACTCAGCCATGCAGAGCAGCTTAACGAGTCAGTATTTCTCTCTGACAGCTGTCTTTTCAGCTTCAACATTTAGATTCTGGCTAAAGATTGATTTGTTCTTCCTTTTCAAAGCTCCTCAAAAGCCATAATATCTAGGTTCAAGATAATCTGGTATAATAAGTGTGTACTGGAAAAACATTAGAAAAGCTTCTCATTTGTCGTCAATCAGTTCTGAAACCAATGTGAAGGGTATACTTTGGAATATACTTTCTGAATTCCTACAATCCCTTAGGGCAAGAGAAACAGGGTGTAGTTCAGAGCAGTCATTGGCTTGTGCCACACAGTTGTGCTCACAGAGATTGTTCTCGAGCTGACAGAAGGCAGATCTGTCTTAAGTGTGCTCTGATGCACCCCAGGTGTTCAGTGGTACACTGAGCTCTCTCTCCCATGCCACATCTGTCTTCCCAGGTGGCTGTCACCTTCCTGAAGATCATCTTTAACACAAGAACAGATGAAAGCTGGGGTCTGATTGTGTAGGCAGCTTGTCATCTGTGGATTATTAAATACAGTTCTTTACTCCTGGAAGTATAAGCTCCTAACTCTAGGCAGAAAACTGTAAGCATGGATATATATGTGCTTACTCAGGTGTTCATACCACTCACTGAGGATGTAACCATCAGGAGCACCAGTGATAAGAGGCAACAAAGTTAATAAACCACAAGTAATCTTTCCCTTTTTTCCCCCCTTCCACTGTATTTAGCCTTTTCAGACGTACCCTGATTAGATTTTATTCATAAAAATAAACAGTGTGGACCACCATGATATCTCTGTAGCCTTAGATGTTGTATATATGTGAGAATAGCAAATTATAGGGAGCTGAGTCATTGTGCAAAATCCATTTGGCTAAGCCACACATCACAAAATCACAGCTGTTTTTCACCGGAAACAGTTTCCCAGGAAAGGTGTTACAGGTAAGAAATAAATGTTCCCTCCTAATGTCCTGGATGGAGAAAGAGCCTTTCTGGGAGGTAGCATTCAGGTTACAGTGCATAACCACTGCCAAGTTATCAGCTACCCTTCCTCACCCTTTTTATGGTCTATGTACCCATTCCCACTCAAGTAAAGCTTTATACCCCTGTGTGAGTAAGCATTTAGGTTTAAAAAATCACACAATGCTTCTAGAAATAGAATTCAAATGCAGTCTCAATGAATAGAGCACAGTGGCTGTTGTGCTTGTGAAGCAGAGGGTACATATTCTGCTGCTTCAGAGTAAAATGAAATACAATTTCATCTTCTAAGGGAGATGAAGTGAACATCAGAGCAAGTTAAACAGTACATGCTGTGAGTCTCTACAGAGGAAAAATAGTGTCAAAAACCTTAGCCAGAGGTTAATTGATAATCGGTTTAATTATTCATTTGTTATTAATGATTACTAATGAGAAATATTAGAATAATCAATGTTCCAGCCCAGTGCTTTGCCAGATGTCATGTTAATTGCAACTGAAGATAGCAGTAGCTTAGCAAAATACAGAAACAATTAGCATGATTGACTCAAAGCCACCTCACGCCTCTCTGGAGCATTGTTCTAGCAGCACTACAGAGCAGTATAAAATTCTCTGGGTTTGCAGAATGGGAAAAGAACATTTCTAATAGCCTTTGTTATAACCCAGATTTTTCTCATAAAAGGTAGAAATTACAGTAAGTCTGACACAAGCAAATGTATTTGCTCAGAGAGATCACAATCACAGGCTAATATGAGAGGAAATACAAAATAACCTAGAGTGAATAAAATGTTAACACCGGTAACGGCTAATTGAAATTAAAATCTATTCTTTCCCCCATGAAAAATTTGTTGAGCTTTAATAGTCCCAATGAAATTTCACTTTTAAATTATGCTTTATGACCTGAAACAACCATAAACCACTAAAGCACCGTGTTGTTATTCAAAATATGCAAAGTAGCTTCTTAAACTACAGGTATTGTAAAATGCTAAGAAATTAAATTTTATTCTATGCAGAGATAAGGTTTTATTCCATAGTTGAAACAGCAGCTTTCATCTGGTTTAGACAGATAAACGGTAGTATGGGATGGAACCAAAATAGTATATGTACATCAAATACAACTTCCCATCACATAACAGAGTTCTCTCTGTCTCTCCATGCCCAGTTTGATCCTCAGCCACAAGATGAAAACTAGAATGTCTGTCTCCACATCAAGGAATCCAGGTGGCACTGCTCTAACCCCAGCCTATTCAGTGGCTCCAAGACACAGGTTTTAGGATCAGAGAGTCCAAAGCAGTAGTGCCAACAACCATCAAAGAAAGGATTGTGAATAGCACATGTAGTCCAGGCAAATCTGAACGAGGTTCCTGAAAGTTAAGCAAACACTAGTCTATCTAATGTGTGGGTCTGAGCTGCCTATGAGGTTTTTAATCAGTCACGAGTAGTGGGGTACCATACAATCTGGTGTAATCAGACTATAATCTTGAGTGATTTGGATGTATGTAACACAAAATTATTTTTAATTGACACTGACACTGACTATAGGATGAATTTTGTTGATTCTTATTGGAAAAATGGTTAAAAGCATACCTGTCTTGATGATCATTGTGTCCAATCCTGTGCATGAACCACAGTTCCTAATCACAAAATTCTGCGTGCAATCAAAAATCAGCAGTGATTCTGTCTGCTTCGTCCGATTAGCGTGTGGTGAGGGCGAGAAGTTTCCTCGCTGAAAGTTGGCTTGTGCCCCTGGCATACTCTCATGGAGCTAAGGGAGTAAGGTGACATGACCTGCACTCAAGCTGCAAGGAATGAAGGACATTGATCAAAGGGAAGATTCTGCTACAAACATCCATTTCTGTGATGTCTTGGGTCCCTGCTGATGTAAAGCTGATACCTGCTGATGAAGCTTAGTCCTTTAGTCCTTAAGTTATAATATATTATTTATCTAGACAGAGGTAAGGTTTGTCAGTGCCTTATCCATATATCAAACACTGCTGTGCTGCTTTCAGCAGAGGAACATGGGAAAATGCTACAGTGGTCTAGAAAAAAGGGATTCTGACAGGTCTTTCTCCACAAGCTTTCTCACTGTTGTAGTTGTGATATGCAAAAAGTCTTGGGCTTTAGGGCAAACTGCCCTAAAATTCATGAGGCTGAGCTGGTAAAGACAGAACAGAGGCAGGAGTTTGCAGGAGTTTCATTATGAGCACAAACCCATATTTTGGTTCTTTCTTTTTCATATATATATATATATATGCAATTTGTTGTATTATAAGTAATATCTGCAGTATGTGGGGATTGCTTTTTATAATCAGTCAGGATATCTAAAGTATAAGATACGCATATTTTTTTAAAATAAAAAAATGAAATTGGTGAGTGGAGTCTTAAACTAATGGAGAAGCTGTTCTTCAAGCACTAACAGAAATCCCTTCAGGCATTTCACTCTATCCCAGAGAACACAGAAGCATTAATCTAAGGGATAAATTAAATAAAACATTTACTTTTTGACCCTTTCTTTGACTGTTCTTTCATGATACGTCTTCTTCTGGAATATTCTGTACTCGTTCACTTTATGTTGAGAGTTTCATTTTTGCCTCTCAGTGATGTTTCTTGACGGCTTGTTTCGGTTTTTTTGATCTGGAAATTTGATTGTGAAAATCTGCTCACTCCCTCCTTTGCAACATACTGGCTTTCACAAGAGAATCTGTACATTCAGCAAGAACCTTATCCCTTTGATGGATTTGGTCACATAATGATCAGTGTTTAACACAATGGAACAACGTGAAATAATTAAAAAGTATTCCCATTGTTGCATGTAGATTACAGCATTAAAATTTTACTGAACATTTAATTTCCTTTTGATAGCAGCAAAAATCACAGAAATCAGCAAGTAGCAGCTATTAGTTAAAGCAGAAAAGAAAATAAGGAACTCTCACATGAACATGTCTTTGAAAATCAGAGTTCAGCCATACCACTAAGTGAATTTCCAACTAGACTAGAAAGACTAGACTAATGTGTCTTGAATAGGTAGGCTACATGATTGTCTATCTATTTTTAAAATACCTCCAAAAGAAAGCAATTCATAATATCACTATTTCACTTCTAGTATTTCTCCAAGAATTAGACAGTTGTTTTTTCCACTGAGCTGACTTAAATTTCTTTTGATGATCACTGAGCAGATTTTTAGCACCTATTTTTATTATACATGGAGAAAAAAATGATAATGGTTCTCTTCAGAAAAAAAAAAAATAATAGTAAAGAAATTCAAAATTTCTCTTTGATGAAGACCTCACATATCCAAAATCCAGTCTTGCTTTCCAGCAGTTGATCAAGCAGAAGACATTTTTCTTTTCTAAAAATCTGACATTTCTTTATGTATTAGA
The DNA here is from genome assembly GCA_024734555.1 of Trochalopteron elliotii. Taxonomy (NCBI): domain Eukaryota; kingdom Metazoa; phylum Chordata; class Aves; order Passeriformes; family Leiothrichidae; genus Trochalopteron; species Trochalopteron elliotii. The sequence continues at coordinate 353,358 of JANPWX010000081.1, read as the reverse complement.
CAATTATGCTGCTGGGTTTTCACCATTTTACACTAAACGATAAGTTTTCTTCACAAATATCATAATGTAACCAATAAACCTTCCAGGATTTTTGGTTCCTTTTCATTAATTGCAAAATTCCTTCTGCATTTTTTTCAACCATCATGTCTTCCTTTTCCTATCCACGATATCTCTTGTCTCGTACACATCATTCTGAGTCCCACTTCTCTACTACCTCCTGATATTTATGGTTTAGTAGATGTCATATTAAGACACTTTCCAGCATGTATAATATCTTTTTTCTCAGGAACATACAACATGCATGCTTTTATTTAGATTCAGGGTATGTCCACCCTGTCCCTGGGAACACAAGGCATGGAGCAGATCCTGTTTTCTGACTCAGCTGTGTGCGTGCCACCCCTGAGCACGGGGGGCCTGAGGCTTAGCCCTGCATGGCTAAACTGCCATAAATGCAGGCTGAGCGCAGGCTGCTCACAGACCAGCTTCTCCCTCTGGCACTCTGTGTCAGGCCCTTCTGCAGGAGACCCTTGTCAGCCTAACATGCCTCTGTGCACATTTTAAATACACCAGGAAAGAGCTTGTTAAATTGGATTCTCTGTTACCTTTTACATCACAGAGCATTTGGCGCTGCTTCCACATTTAATACCTTTCCGTGTGGATCCTTCACTGGCAAAAAACCATGTGAATGGGTTCCAGGGCTGGGAAATTCCCACAGAATCCAACTACCCATCCTTGTTGCTGACTTCAGTGAGACATTTTTGTGCTCTGCATTTTTGAGGTCTATGCCTCAATGCCTATTGATATGTTAACACTTATCTTGCAAACACAGCCACCACAACAAACTTAGTTCAAGTAAAATACATTACAAACATTTTCTTATTTTTACACAACGAAGCATAACAATTATGTTTGTTACACTTTGGATCATTGGGAATTACAAATATTAACTTTTCAGTCTTTTAATATGTGTTGATAAAATAAAAACAAGGTAGCTAAGAGTAGTATTTTCTCATTTTAAGAGAATTTTGTCTTACAATGTAGCTGTAAAAAATGTCATAATAAATTAACTAATGGCTGTTCTGAATTTTTTGCCCTGCACAGTTTCAAACACACAGACTACAATAAATTACCACAGATAGTTTTGTTTTTTTTTTTTACTTTAGTATTTTGAGGGATCGTTCAGCTTTAGGACATAAATCAGAAATTACGGGCATTCATATGCCAGTTTGGGAATTCACTAAAACTTTCAAATGTAGATTTGTCAAATCTCTTCAATGTAGGAATACCTATTGAAAATTAAAATTAATATAGTGCCAGAAATAACCTGGTTTGGAAAAGATTTTTTGACAACTTTACAGCTTATGAACATGTTGGATTTCACCATCAGTGTACATCTCAGTCTGTTAAAGAGTCATTATTGTCTTGGCAGAAAATGTATGTCACTTCAAAGCAAACACAGAGGTCATGATTTGGCCAACAGAGCATCGCCTTAATTTTCCATGTGATTTTGCCAGAGGCAAGAAGATAAGTGAAGTAAAGTCGAGGTTATTGGCAATTGAAAAAATTGTTACAGATTATGAGAGCTAATTCATTTGTGATTTCGCACCAAACTGTTGCCCTTAATATTTCTTACTCTATTTAATCTGCTCTGCATTCATATTACTGCAGGTCTTGGAGGTGTGTCAGCAGAGAGTTGTCTTCCTTTCCATTACCCATGGATGAATAGCACAGAGTTTACACAAGGCAGTAACAGGCACTGTGGCCTACATTTTACTAAAACAAAGGGTATTAAATGAAGATTGCTTTGAGAGACACCCCTGTCTGTGTGCAGCCATGGGAGTCAGTCCAGCTGGGCATATATTGTGTGCAGGGTAGAAGTCAAACACATTCCAGGTGTCCTCTTGCCCTGCCAGCCCTACTCCATTTCCCTTTCCAGGTTCGCTGCAGGTTAGCACCAGAGTGAGAGTCAACACATGGACACAGAGGATAGCCAGGGATTTTAGCCTACAGCTAACATGGAAATGTAGCTCCAACAACTAAAGCACAGGATTCAGGTTTCTTAACAGTGCATTTCTTTGGTGTACCATAAAATTATCATTTTTTTCTCATATCTCTTCATGTAAGAACCACTTTGGCATAGAATTCACTTATGGAATGCAACCTAAGACAAACTCACATCGTTATTCCTGGATCCTTCCATATGGTTCAAACAGATTCAGTTTCGAGCAGAGCAAGAAGCACACACCACATATATTTTAAATCATAATAAATGTAGAGTAATGCCATATGTGCTGAAAAGTCAAGGCACAGCAGGAAAAGGGTCAGTCTCTGTTCAGCCTAATGACTCTGCTGGTTTCTGCTACAGAACAACACTCTGCACTATAAGGGATTTTTTCAGTTTTAACACAAATAAGATGACACAATGAGAGAGAGGTAAAACAGCTGCTTTCTTTTCTCCTGGGCCTAATTATAACAGCAGGTGAAACAATATAAGGGACTCAAGTCTAATTTGGTAAGTGAAAACTACTAGCCTACACAGCTGTTTTATTTATGAGTGATGTCAGGGTCGGTAAGAAACCCTGATACAAAAAATAGCAAGGAAATTTGTGAGCAATGACAGAAAAGGTAATTGAGTATGCAGTAGTTTTTTATATGTGAATAGGAAACTGATACTTGGTTTGATATTGATTTTTCTCTATTCAACATGATGTTATTTACAACTGTGGATGTATTTTTCTCAGATATTCAGTCCGGCATGATTTATGCTGTCTCAATCACCACATTATGTTATGTTATGTAAGGCACCAGCTGAATTCTGGGATGAGTCAGCTGCCAAATATTGTACTAAAAACTATTGTCTCATAATGAATCAACAGGCTTTGAAGTAATTAAATCCCTCATTGTTTAGCTTAATACAAGCTATTTCAAAATGTAATAAAACATATTTTGGAAGTGAGTCTTACTGGGTCCCATTATAATAGAATTTAGCTTCTTTCAGTCACCAGTAAGACACAATTGTCAGTCTAATAAGATTTATAACCATGAATGTTTGGTTTACTTATCAAGTAAGAGCTTGCAAGGCTTATTCTGCATGCCAGCCATTTCTAATTGTAACCTATAACTCAAATTTGCTTTTGTTCGACAGACTCGATGCTTCTTATCATTATTCACCACTTCCCTGTGGTGCCACAACTCTTTCAGGCTTTCAGACAGTTAAGAACATCTCATGAGAGTGGCCACGGTGTAAACCAGGACAGGAAAAACGTCCATCCCCAGGAGATCTCTTGCTTTATATATAGACATTCCTAAGCACTCTGTTTGTGACAGCAATAACACTTCTGTGTCAAATGATGACAGAGACAAGGCCTGCCCAGCCAACTCACCAGTGAATGATAGAGTGAAGCTGCATCCTTCTCCTTGTGGTGGACAGGTTTACACCAGACTGCATAACTTGTATGAAACTTGTTAATTCTCTTGGGACAGCACCGTGTACAGAGCGACAGCTTGGATGGTTAGGATGTTTTGTACTGGGGAAAAGTACTGTTAGTCTTTAGTTTACATTTTGCAATGTATTTAGAGTAGAAAAGACAAATTCAAAGAGTAGTACCTTATTCTGGGACCAAAGACTGCTGAATTTTGTGGTGATTTTAATTATGAGAAAAAAATTGCTCTACAGTCCTGCACCACTGTGATAGAAGATATAAAACTCTCACCAGAGTGTTTGTACTGGAGCTTTGAGGACTCCTTTAGGTATCTTCAGATTTGTCCGTGAGTGTTACACAAGCATGGGTAGATTTTGATCTGAATTCAATCTTATCTGTCAGTTTTGATGTGCTCTTGGCCACCACTGAGAAGATCTGCTGTCAAAGCCTGTGATTGCTGCAATCTCCTACTCATCCAAGCACTCATGACTTGGTAGGACACATCACTGTGGTCTGCTCAATGAGTCACCAGCCAGCATCAGGATGGATGTGTGCTAGTTGTTCTCAAACCCAGGCCAGCCCACCTACAGACATCAAACACGACAGAGAAAATGAGAATGGATATTTGCATGTCACCACATTCAGTAGAAAGACAGAGTTAGCCATTTGTGTTCCTTCCTTGCATTACCCAGTTGAGACTGGCAAATATCACTGCAGAATGTTCAGTTCAAATAGCAGTTCAGAGGTTCTGAACTCATTTTTGTTCTGAACTCAGTTTCTGGGAGTACTGGATGCTACAGGTTCACAAGTGTTTACAAAATTGGTCCACTTTGAGTCTAATCTTTTGTAATCTCTTAATATCAATGTACGGGATGTTAGAAAATCTGAAGAGAGTGAGCCAGGATGTTTTGGCTCATGATACGTGGGTTGAACCAAGACCAATAAAGGATATTTATTACTGAGTTTAGGAAGACAGCAGTGAGGTCCTGTATTAATCTTTCTTCAGTAGTGAGAACTAAAATGAGCAGAAAGAACTTAGCATCAAATTTCATATTTCCATTGAACTACGAAAATCTAATGCCTAAGCTTGCCATACCCCTGGCATGGCTTGTGGTTTTCAGAGAGATGAATGAAGCCCATGCCCTTCTGCCATGAGTCTGTAATGATGTGAAGTCTGTAAAATGTCGTGCAGGTCTGAAGGGGGTGAATCTCTCCAGTTCACAGCCACAGTCTCTTCCATTCATCCAGGTCTTGATGTTACAAGCCAGCAAATGATTTAACCATATGGTGGTGTAATATTTTACCCTGTGCCACAGATTTTACACTGACCATTTTCAATTTTACTGCAAGTCATTTGTACTATTTCCAGCCCTTGTCTGGGTAAGAGGTTGATCCTGTTTGAAATCTGATATCTAGTTTCTTGTTCTTCCTACTTGCTTCTTTAAATAAATCCACCTTTCTCAGTTTGTGATGGATTGAATTTTGGATTGCACCACAGAATACAGTGAGCAAGAGAAAAATTGTCTGAGGTACACAAAAAAAAAAAGTTGAATGTATTCTCTGTCATGAACTTTGACCCAGGAATCTGAGACTCTGAGACTACAGTTTTGCACATACAACTCTGAGTTGAATGTGGCATTTCCTGTCAATATTAGGTTTTTATCAAAAGCAAACAAGCATATGAGAAAAAGACATTATATTAAATGGCTAAGCAGTGCCATTACATTTTTAATTAAAAATGTCTGAATGTAACAAGCCCAAAAATTTGAATTGTCTCTCCTGATTTGGTTTCAAAAGAATTAGAAACCTATAGGCAAAAAAAATGAAAAATTTTGTATCTAAGCCACTAATCAGTGGGCAGTGGCCTGTCCGCTTATTGACATTAATGATAAATTTTAAGTTACTTCCTTGCCTTAAAAAAATATCATTAATTAAGTTTACCAGAGCAGTTGTTCATTAATCAAATCTCTATACTTATTTATTTTATATTTTATTGTCATTTAAAAAACACCATACAGAGCTATGTCTTATAGTCTATATCATGAGTTGCCTTAATCAGGCAAGCCCACGCAGTCATTGAAGTTATAGGTTCATATCTAATAAAAAATTGGCAATTAAAACTGTTGTTTAAAACTGTCCTCACTAATTTTGTGAACTTTCACTTTTTGTTACTTGTTTCTGCTTTTAAGGCAATTATGTCATTAATCTGTTTGGCTTCCAGAGCTTAACATACTGCATACAACATTTTTATTTTACAGCTTACCATTCTCCATGTTCTGTGGAGAGCTAAGTGAAACCATTACCTAGATCTAAGAACAGGGATTATATATAAGATTACTTCATAGGGAGAAGGAACCACCTATAATTCTGTACTTCAAGGACTAAAATGACTAATATATATTTTAAGGAAAAAAAAAAAGCACAGTCAAAACACACACACACAAAAAAAATCCCCACAATTTTTTGTGACTAAGCCTTCTGACCACAGGTGAAATTTCTGGGGAAAGAGGAAGCCCTCAGGAGTCCAAGTCTACAGTATCTGCACAGAAGTTTAAAAATCTGACACCAGAATAAACAAAATTTAGCCCAAACTTTCTAGAAACTTGTGAAGTGTTTTTCTTTCTCCAAATAAATTTATTTCACAGGTATTATAAAAGTGTAGTTTTCCAAAGCTGATTTAATTTATACCTTTCACTTTCCATTCTTTTTTTAATATATTCCCTTCTCTGCTCTTACACTATCTGTGACTCTTTTTAGAACATTTACCTCACTAGATCTCTAGCTCTGAAGTCATTTTTCCATGGTGTATCAACCCTTCAGGGGCAGGCAGTCCTTCCTTTCTAGATTTTTTGCTGACCTTTTCCACAAAATAGTTTAGGTTTTAATGCAAAACAAAATTACTGTTATTTATGACCACTGTTTGCTTCATGTGCTAGGAGCAATATAATGTCCTTCTGTTTTCCTAGATTCTGATGCAAAACAATAAAATTTTAAACACTTGAAATTTTAATCCAGACTTTCTAATAATTAAACTGTGCTTAAACATGTTTAAGTGTATGGTAATTCCTTGAATGCATTAGTTAATGAATGTATCAAAATATAGTAATGAAATTATATAGTAATGAAAAATATAGTAATGAAAAAATATAGTAATAAAAACACATTCAGACATTCTTGGATTTTGACTGGATCATGGTAGATTCAATGACAAAAAATCTACAGACTGATATCACACATTTGTATTTTCTTTTTTTCCCTAAACATTCCTTACCTTAAATATTCACATGTATAAATCCACATGTATTCACATATACAACATGAGAGTCATCTGCTGTAAGGTACACTTCAGTTTCATGACAATTCTCCTGCCTTTAATTTGTTTACTCTGTGCTTCCAAAAACTGAACCAACACCAAGATTCAACAGACTTTCCATTCTAAGTTACTTACATGTGTTGTTAGGAAATGTTTTATTTAGAAAAACACACACACACCCCAAAAAACACTATAACTTCTTTTTGGTTAAACCTATTGCTGTAGAATACAAACAAGGCAGTTTATTTATCTCTAGTCCTGTGTAAGCATGACTCCTACTGATTTTCCCAATTTGCATATCATTCCCATTCTGCTTTATGCTTTCATTTGGAAATGCATGACCTACTTCAGGCAACCAATATGGTTTGCAGAGCTGAAGTTTCTGTAATGCTCAAGGCACATTTCAGAGTTGTTCTATTTATTGTCTTCATGTGACCCCACATTGATCAGAAAAGGACTTTGTGGAATGCAAGAAAAACTGCAAACTGGAATGAAAGCAGTTTTAAATAGGATTTTCTTTGTATTGTCCTATTTAATTGCATTTCCATAGATAGAGGAGGAAAAATTTAATTTCAGCAGTCTTAATTTTGGCATCTGCATTATTGTAGTTCTTGAGAAAGCCTTGTGAATACTGAGACAACAAAACTACAGATAAAATCCACATGCACATCCTCAAGCACACAGCATTTTAATCCTAAACCTCCTCTGTTCCTGTTAGAGTTTCTGAAATCCTGATGATGAAAATGTCACAAGAAATACAAAAAAAAATGTGTATTATAAATCTTTTGTTTAAGCTTATGGCATGATTACCTTAAAATGTTTTTATTTCCTCAGGCCTGTATCACGCCTTTATCTAGGCATTCAAGTTTTGACAGGAGGAAAGATGTATATGTCAGATAAAAGAAGAAAACCAAAGACTTGACATAGACTTGGACTATTCAGAAGTATAAGTAAAGAAGAAAAATAACAAGTTAGGATGCCAAGTCTTGTAAACTCACAAAGGCTGACAGGGAGCAGAGATCATAAATCCAAAATCTGCCAAAAGTTTCTTTAACAAGTGTTGAGTCATTTGTGGCATGGTGTTTGTTTGGGGGGTTGGCTGGTGCATTTGGGAGGTTTTTTTGTTTGCTGTTTGGGGTGTGGCTTGTTTGTTTGCTTTTAACAGAGGATTGATTTACTGATATAGAAAGAGAATTCATTCTCTTTCCAATTTACTGTTCTTTTCTGTGCAAACACTGTTTGCCTTTTTAGATATATTTTCAAGTGTTCCTTTGTAAGCTCAGCACCTCTAAGACACAAAAGTTTTCACTGAGAGAAGCAAGGGAAAAAAATAAAAAATGCTACTGAATAAAATCTGACAAGTGTTAGAGTGTTACCGTGTACATATTTATACTTTGTTTTTTGCTTTGTGAAAATAATTAATTGCATTTAAGATTTGTCCATTTCCAGAGCTACCTACACTAGGGTGTATACAGGTGTGCAGATGCCATAAGATGCTCAGGGCACGTAGGAGCTGAATTAGACACATCTTCCTGTCCAAATCTCACTTATTAAAGTTAGATGTGCACAACTCCATGAAGGCCAGAACCACATTCTTTCCTTCAAATTCCAGTGGTGAAAGATATTATTAGTACTTCATACTTTTCAATGTTTGTAAAAGAAGTTATCTCGTGAGTCATGAATATGAGGAAAGCAGAGATATGAGTGACAGCTCAGCCTTAGATCTCTCCTGGCATTGCAAGTTTGCTCTCTTATCTGGATTCATGTGTATTTGGGATCTTGGTGCCATACTATATACAGCATGACAGCAAAACAATCCATAAAACATGTGATGACAGTATTTTATACAATTCACAATGTGCCCTTTTCCCCTCAAAACAGAAGTTCAAAACATTATAAAAGAGAAGTTGCTTACAGCTGTTTTTTTGTGTTCCACTACAAAATTTTCTGTACAACAGGACATATCAGAGGGGAAAGAGACATGATAGAAAGTTACTGCTGCAGCCTGCAGCAAATATTGAAAATTTTTACAGTGATTTCTTTTGTGTGTATTTCAGAAGCCATGGAGCCAAGGTTACAGGAAATCAATAGTTCTCTTGAGTATCAAAACTTATGAGGAAAAAGATCTTACTTGGTAAAACTATTTTGCTCATTACTTCTATGTTTTGTAGAGTAAAAACAATATGCTTTGATACATTCCCTGCAGTTCATATCAGATCCCCTATTACAGCAGAGAACAGCCCCTTCTGTAGCTACAGCACATCTGTAAAAAAAAAAAATCTCATTTTTGATCAGCAATTGAATAGTTCAGAGGATTTATGGTCTCTAAAACAACTATCATTTAAAGATGTTTTCATTGTTTCTGTTACAATGTACATCAAAAGTTTTATGTTCTCTACTTCTTTTCCATTTTATAGGTTAATGAAAGCTGAGCCAAAACCCAAGGTTTCTCCCTCAGGAAGCTTCTGTTGTAGTTCTGCATAGTCTGAGTACTGAGCTGGAACCCAATCACCAGTAGAGTTGGTACAGAGATGTCTGCAGAAAATTAGGAAATAATTCATCAAAACAAAATATTCTGTAGAACAAAGAGTATGCGACTGTCTCAGCTTGTCATGGTGTTTTTGCTTTTCTGCTTGTACTACAAACCTGTTGCTCGTCCTGGCTCAATGTACTCTGTATTTGTAAACCCAAACTCAGCATCAATTTTCTGCCAAAGGACATCCACTGAAAAAGGGAAACGAGCTCCCCAGTCACCACCTTTGACACAATGACATTTTCAGAAAACATGACCAAATGCACTGGTCATAGGATGAAAATAACCTTCTTTCTTTCATGGGGATTTCTCCTACTGGATAACAACATGTTCATATTTAATTTCAGCTTTTCAGTACAGAGATGTATTAAATCTGTATTTCATTTGGTAAATTACAACTTCCATTAAAACTCCTGATTTACTAATTCATACCTATTATTAAAAATAATTATTAGTGTTTATTCACTGAATATTTGCTTTCTAATTTCCATCAGTTTAAAATCATCCTATACTTTGGTTGTTCTGTATTTCACTGATCACAAAACAGAAATGCAAAAATATCTTAATTTTCAAAGTACTCTTTTCTTTCTGGCAACAGAACATATGAAGACGGACTTTGCAATGATAAATCCTTATGAGTCAGTGGCCCTGAACTAAAGAAGCCCTCAAAGTCTGGAAAATCCCATAGAGGAAGTTCAGCACTCTCTCTCCACCAAGAAACCTCTAGTCTGGCATTGCCAGGTGGGCACTGTTGTAGTATCAAGAAAGGATGGGGATAAACTCTGAAAAAAAGGTCTACGTTTAGAAAAGCTGAATAAAATTTAAAATATTTAAATAGCTTCATGCCATCAAAATTTCAAATTTTGCAAATTGTGTAACAACATTTCCCTTCCTTTAAGTTAATGGTTCATGATACACTGTCATTAAGGGTTTACCGGGAAGTAAGGTCAGACTCATTGAAGGATCTACTTACACAAAACTGGAGGCTAAACTTGATTCAGTGGATGCCTGAGTTCTGCCCATGCTTCAAGCTAACTTTGATCCAGAATTCCCTGGAAAGTTGCAGCATTTCACTGTGTTCACAGGATTTAGCTCTGCCTCTCCAGTGGACATATGAGCACAGGCATCCCTCTGTATTCATCCCACAACCTTGTGGCTCCTAGACATGACCTGGCTCATACCACTGTCATTCAGAACATAAGTGAGGGCTCTCAAGAGCTGCCTGTCTGCCTTCATCCCTTTACAGCTTTCTCTGAAGTTGGCCCTCACACCTGAAGTGATTTACCAAAGACTGCATAATTAACCAATGACTTAGTTTGCGTTGAAACAGAAAAAATATCATTTTCATTCTCTTGGTTTAGCTGTCAGTACTATCATTGAAGTGTCTGGTTCAGAAAAAGATAAATTTGAATGTACAAAATACCATTGCCAAGCAGACCATGAAACTTGTCCATCCACTTGACCATTAGCTTTCATAACTATTCATGATTATATGTTTGTTATATGTACTTCTTTGGGATGGCTATGAGGTGACATAAAGTACAGAGCAGTTATTGAAATATAACCATTAATAGCCTTGGATTTTCCACTAAAAGCATCATGAAGTGTGAATGCAGAGTTATGGCTTCAGTGATGGAGAAATATCTTCTGCCTCAAATGGTTTCCCACAGGTGTTTAATAACATTAATCTTCTTATCAATTTCCCATTACTGCCTCTCCAGCAGTTAAAGCAGTGAGATTAACTGTCCCTCCTGAGCACTTGTAGCAGGACGTGACTGTGACTTTATGGCAAAGATGTGCACTGTGACATGGTCTGAGCACAGCAGGGCCACACACTGATGTGTCTCAACAGAGCTCAGACCCTCAGCAGGTCACTGAGAGCACAACAGGACACAGGCTGAGAGCTCTGCTGACAGCCTGCAATGCTGTTGTTGGAACTTCACCTTCTGGAAGGCTCTTTCTTTCTCAGAACTAACTAACTGTCAAAGCAACTTCTGTCTTCAGGAAATTCTCTGTCCTTTTTCTTAAATCCTGGTTGATTTTTGCTTATCTCATTCTTCTCTTCCCTAATCCAAAACCACTCCACATCAAATGAACACTATAAAGGAAGCGGATCAAAGGTGGAATAACATGGACAATAATTGAGCCAAAAACATAAGAGAAGAGAAAAATATCCTTGATAATTCCTTGGAGGGTTTTTCATCTATTCTTTATCCCCTAATCTATTTCTAAAATATTGGATTTTTAAATTCTCTGCTGCTTGCAGTATGCACTGTGCACTGCAGAAATATCCTAACTTCCTCCAGGGATGTTACTGAGCTCTCACACATCCCGAACTTCCATTTATATTGGTATAAATATGAGGAGTGCAGTTGAGAAGGGTAAGGCTCATCAACCTCTACAAGTGGGGTATCAGTTCCCCAAGCCCACCACTGAATTTAATTTTCCACATTTTCATTAAAATCATAAAGAATACAATGGTGAATGCAAGATTTGAGGTTAAAATAAATCAAAGGCTTGTTTATATTAAGTGCATGAGATTTACAGCATCTGCAGGAAAATTTTGATCATAAATTATTGCAGCTGTAAAAATGGAATTACTAAGAAGAGAACTTTAGCATGGTTCTCATAAATAAGGAATGAACAACTAAGTCGAAATTAAGTGGTCAGACACTAGAATGTCAGAGGAAGAATTGACTATCTGCTGAGTGAATATTAGCTGCTCCAGTGATTACTGGACAAAAGCAGTACTGTTTACAAAGAATTAAAGCATATAGCTCCAAAACAAGGTGTGAAAACAGGAAAGAAATCATTCTCTTGAATCTGAAATGAGATAGACCTTACCTTTAGAAGGGCATTCTGTTTTAATTCACTGAGATTTAAAATAGGTGGGGAATGTAATGAGCATGTAGTAATCTTAGTAGAAAAAATTAAATTTTAAAATTTTAATTTTAGAAAAATGTCCAAAATGAGGTAACTTGCATGTGATAAATAAGTTTATCACATACAGTAACATATAGCAATTTTCTGAAAAAAATTATTTATTGAGCAGTTTTTCTAATTTTGAAAAAAGCAATAACTTTTCCTTTGGACACTATGAAATACTATTTTGGGAATACAAAAGATTATTTGGATTAAATATATGCCCTAAACTTGTTCATCTATAACAACAGCATCATTATTAAATATTGTAAGCATTGGGGTTTTAAAATACAAAGGAGAGCAATGGAAGGAGAAGAGTGAGAAAATTATGAGAGAAAACAATCATGGCAGGAGAGCAAAAAAATGAAAGCATACTTTAAAGACCATTTATTCGTATGCTTTTTCTTCTTTCATCTCTAAAAATAAGTGGAAATGAAAATCAGGAATTAAGAGGATTTGAGGGCCATTTTCCCAGAGAAATCACCTGTGCTATAGCACAATGAATGGATGAAAATATAATTAATCTTTTTACAACAAAATGCTGTATTACTACTAGTAGTGTGATCTCTCAGATAATTCAGAATGCATATCTGCAGGGTATGGAATGCTTTAAGGTCACAGGAAAAATAAACAAATAAACCCCACACAAGAGAAACTTGTCAAGGGCAAGTGAAAATGCAGAAGGGTGATGGAGAAGAAGACACAAGAACTGTGAAAATTTAGAAAGAGTAAGGAAAGTGAGAAGAATCAAAGGAGCAGAGAAAGGACATTTACACAAAATGCAGAAAGCCTAAAAGACGGTGAGAGAAAGCATGAACTCTCTGGAGAGAAGGTAACACAGCTGAGCTGCTGAACAGCATGTGATCTGCAGCAAAATTTTTGTTTCTGTGTTTATCCTGTCATGCATCAAATGGCACATCAGGCAAAATATTTTTGTTTCCAGTTTTCTTCACAGAATTACAGAATATGCTGAGTTGGAAGGGGTCCTTCAGGATCACTGAGTCCATCTCCTGGCCCTGCACAGGACCATCCCCAGGAGTTCACACCATGCACCTAAGAAAGTTGTCCAAACACTTCTTGAATTCTTCCTGGCTTGGTGCTGTGACCTCTTCCCTGGAGAGCCTGTTCCAGTGCCCAGCCACCCTCTGGGTGAAGAACCTTTTCCTGACATCCAACTTATACCTGCCCTGACACAACTTCAGCCCATTCCCTCAGGTCCTGTCACTGGTCACAGAGAGAAGAGATCAGTGTCTGCCCCTGCTCTTCCCCTCACAAGGAAGCTGTACCTGCAGTATGGTCTCCCCTCAGTGTCCCTCAGGCTGAGCAGACCAAGTGACCACAGCCACTCCTCTCACACAGCTTCACCTCAAGCCCTTCACCATCTTTGCCTCCCTCCTTTAGACACTCCCCAACAACTTAATATTTTTCTTACATTATGGTGCCCAAAACTGCTGACAATATTCAACAAAAGATCACCCTAGAGCAGAGCAGAGTGGAACAAACCCCTCCCTTGTCCACTGGTGATGCTGTGCCTGATCTCCCCCAGGACATGGTTCGCTCTCTTGGCTGCCAGAGCAAAGGATTGTAGTTTCTGTTTTCTTCAGAAGACTGTTAATCTCAAATCTACAAATGTGCTCAAACAAAACAAAAAAAAAAAAATCCTGAAAGTGAAGGTGAATACCACCCTTTAAAGAAATGTCCTTTCATGAAAAAGAAGTATGACAGTATTGGTATGTAAAATGTGGCAAGTATCTTATTTAGGTATTACTTTAGAAACAAATGTGTACCACCAACTACATTACAGATTTTTAATAAACAGGATATTTGGGGTGAGACAGATACCTCCTGAGACATTATTTAAAGTTCTTTCCGATTAGGCAACACATCTGAACCTGAAGTGAGACATTTCTGAGTGTCCCAGGGATAGGAAAATTTGATGTTCATGGGCAATGAGTGAAAACCCTGTTGTGGTTCTGTTGAACAGGTTTTAAGTTGAAAATATCAAGTTTTTTGTCATGTTTGAGGTCATCCTTTGAGTTCTGAAATAAACTACACATCACTAATGAGGTTTATTAGGATGAACTAGAGGTAAAATCATGTTTGCAGTTTCCAGAGTCCTTCCAGGGCCACTGATGTCAAAGCTGAGTATGAACACTTTTGTCAACAGCTATCTTCTCCTGTGATCCCTGTCTCCCATTGCATGACTCCACTATCAATGGCACAAAGAGCAGCCAGCTCTCCAGTGTTTGGTAGTGGTACCTGGCACAGTTTCCTACCAGGAAGGGATGGAAATGGGTAATGATCCTTCTCTTCTTTCCTCCTTACAAGCAGAAGCACTCCACACTAAGAAAAATTCCCAGTGAGGCAGAGAAAATGTTTATGTGAAGTCAGCAGGTGTCTGTGAATCTCAAGAGAGGAGGGCAGGGGTTATTCTGTGTGCCAAACAGGTGGAGCAAAAGCACTGCTGATACAAAATTCAAAGAATGTTACCCAAACCACAGACATAGCCCTTACCCACACAGTTTAGCGGAGACATACACTTATCTGATCTCAGGCACCCCAGCTACATCTGCCTGGCCCACAACAACATCCACTCTTTGCAGACCCTCTTTTTGACTTCTTTTTCCTTTACATCAGCCCAGGCCTGCCAAGCGTGACTCCTCTCTGAGCTCTGCAAAGGTGGGCAGAGTTAAGGTTAGAGTTAATGTTTGGGCCAGGTTTAGATCTGAAAGTTTCCTTCCTATGTATCTTTTCTTCTTAGAAGTATTCCTCCTAGTATCTCCCAGGTCAAGGCTGCCTCAGGTGGCTGAATTGTTGCTTAGAGAGTCTAAGAGATTATGTTCTAGAAAACATACAACTGTGGAAATAGTATAATGGACATAATAATATACTTGCCAGAAAACACAAATTTAAATCTATTTTTCATGCTGAAATAGGATTGACATTTTTCACAGTATTTCATGTATATTACTCTTATTGTATTTAGAAGCTGCTTAACTGTCAGAACCCCAGTAGAAATAGATAAACGTTTCAGCTTCTTGAAAATCAGAAACCCTATTTGAGATAAAACTGCTGTTATTTCTTGAACGCCTGTATAATCCGAGTGTACACCAACCAAATTACAGTGCTTAACAGCTGCAACAAAGGAAGGAATTTGTATAACATGGGAAAGGGACAATTAGCTGGGAAAGCACTGGGATGAACCCCAAGTCATAGCCACTGGCAACCATGATTAGGTTTGCTAGTGTCAGATGCGCCAGTTTAATGGTTAAGTAATCTTATTATCAAGCTACCTCTTAGTAACATTGTCACAAACTGCATGAAATAAAGTACTGTATTTAGAAGAAAATGCATCATCCAAACTGATTGTTAAAGGAAGGGGAATAGTTTTTGTAATGCCAAATAATACTTTGTCAAACTGACATGTAAGCGAGAAGAGACTAAATGTTTTAGACTTTATTACTATTATTATTATTATTATTATTATTATTTCTTCTACCTGTTAAGGTGTAGTATTTTCTACTGAGTTACATACTGAGTACCATTAAAACTAAAGTTTCCCAAGCATTGTTAGTCTGTAAAAGTAAATGGGTTTTTTGCAGGAAGCCTTGTTAATTGGGTTTTTTGCAGGAAAATACATGGAATCTTAGCATCATAGAATTGTTTAGCTTGGAAAAGAACCTCTAAGAAAGAATTGCATCCAACCATTAACCAAGCATTGCCAAGTCCACCACTAAATCACGTAATGTTACATCTGCATGTGTCCAAGGATGGTCAATCCAGCACTTCCCTAGGCAGTCTGTTCAAATGTTTTACAACTTTTTCGGTGAAGAACTTTTTTCTAATATTCAATCTAATCATCCCTAGGTACGCCTTGAGGCCATTTCTTCATCCTATCATTTGTTACCTGGTAGAAGTAACGACCCCCCACCTTGCTGCAATCTCCTTTCAGGCAGCTGTAGAGAGGGATGAGATCTCACCTGAGCCTCCTTTTCTCCAGGCTAAACACTCACTCCATCATGACTAACTCTCCAGATTCTTCCCCAGCTCCATTCTCCTTCTCTGGACTTGCTCCAGCCTCTCAGTGCCTTTCTTGTAGTGAGAGGCCCAAAACTGGACACAGGATTTGAGGTGTGGCCTCACCAGTGCCCAGTCCATGGGGACAATCCCTGCCCTGGTCCTGCTGCCACACTATTGCTGGTCCAGGCCAGGTGCCATTGGCCTTCCTGGCCCCTGGGCACACCTGGCTCATGTTCAGCTGCTGCTGACCAACACCCCCAGCTCCTTTACTAAAGAGCAGTTTTCCAGGAACTCTGCCTCAAGCCTGGAGCACTGCACAGACTTGCTGTGACTCAAATGTAGGGACCCCCCCTTCACCTTGTTGAAGTTTTACATTTTGCCTTACCTCTTGCAACTGCTTGACGATAAACGACATTCAGGCAATTTCCTCTAGCAAAATCATAATTTTAAGTAAAGTGACTAGACAATTATTTGAGAGAATGTGACTCGAAGGCACAACAGTTTAGAAGCTTGCATGTATGCAAGTATTCTCTATGCTCTGTACTTCTCTGTACACCTGCCTGAGACCTGGAACTTTACTAATTCCAGTTACTAATAGAAAAATTGGACTATTTCTTTGCTCTTGTTTACATATTTTTATATAAGGTTAAGGGAAGATGGTGAACTAGGTTAACTCTCCCCACCTTCAGCACGGCAGGTGCACCAACCTTTCAGTCTTGTACTATTTTGTAGTTCAAATCGGTTACTGGCATTCCAGCCTTGCCTGCTGTAGGGTTCTTTTCTGAGAGGAAGTAAAGGAATAATGATTACTTCATGGAAATGTAGATTTACTTCTGTAAATCACCCACATTTAATGATTCATTTGAGAAACTGACCTTAAATACTGAAAAAAATCTTTGATTATAATATATTTTCTTTTAGACTCCAGGCAAACTTTATTGATAATGCTGGAAATCACTATCTTCATGAGGAAAACTCATCAATTCTTCTTTATTTCCAGCACAATATGACCCACAAACAGTACTGTTCAAGGTTCTATTTCTTTTCCTGTATGGTATTTTATTCCCTCTGCTAGTATGTTTATCTTCATTTTTATGAATTTGTTTCTGAAATCTGTTCACTTAGGCTGTGACATTAGAACCAGGGCAATATTATCTATTGCCTATAAAAAGGTGCTTTCCCTGTCTTATTTAAATAAGTTGTGTTAACAGCGGACAGAGTTCAAAAGGAGCAAACCTTAAATATATCTCTTTCTTGTTTTTTAAACTAAGATTTTTCTAGTTCATTTTAAGGTTATTTATTTTTGTTGATCCTAAAAGCATTCAGGCTTTCTTGAATTCAAAAGTGACATATGACTTCAACAAGTTTAATTTTCAGTTCACATTAAAAAATTAAGCCAATTGTTGAGAATAAAATGAAAAGAAAAAATCGTGTGGATTGTGGATGGAAGCCAGTTACTCACATGCATAACTGCAGTACTGAAACTACACTGCAGGTGCCTTCCAGCTCTGGAGATGCCAAAAATCAATAAACAGGATGCTATTATTTGAGGGGGTTTACTGTAAAATTCTTTACTCAGCAGTTTTTCTGCTTCTGCTCTTCTGCACAAACACCTCAGCTGAGATTATTGCTGAGCAGCTCATAGCCTGCTTGAAAGTAAATGTGTTTCTACCCAGGTGTCCCAGTGGAAGGACGTGTGTCGCACCATAGTTCAGTAGGTGCTCTGCAACACATCACCTCCACACAGGGTCAGCTTTGAATATAAAAGCTGCAACTGCTTCTTTGTGTTTTTTTAAGGTTGAGGGCAAGTATCCAGAGGGTATCTTACATCATCAGTGTACACCAAGGGAAATATCTTGGCTGTGTTCCAAAGACTGGATAGGACTCTTGCTTTAAAATTTAGGGTGCATTACTCTCTATCACTCCTTTTCTTGCAGAAAATGGGCACATTTATTCTATTTGTTTAGATATACGTTCAAGGGTGAACTGAGCCTCATGCCTCTCCAATGACTACAGGGACATTCTAAGTGACTAACTAAATGTATTTAATATTCAGACAGATTAAGGGCAGTAATAAAAGTGCTGCTCCTTCTTTCTCAGATTGAAACTGAGACTGACAAATTTAACTGAAACTGATGCTGAATGAGCATTAAAATGAAGGTGGCAACTGATTACTTAATGCTAGTCTAGATAAAGCAAAAGCAAAATATTAAAAATTATGCCCTGTGAAAAATAAAGGGAAGCACAAATTGTTGGTTCTGTGCATGAATACTGCAATAGGTGAGAATAGTCAGGTTAAGAGCTAGTTAATGCTGGAATATCATATAGGTGCATGTTATTGTTGCTTTCATAAAGTGCAATTAACATCTGTTTTTGAATACTTCTACATTTGTGCCCGAATTTTAGTATTAAAAAAAATGAAAAAATATATTTTTATATATTATAATAACTATGTTTGAAAGAACTAAAGTAACTTTCTTCTTTTATTTTTAATTACATTTGTAGCATCTTCTTTGAAGATATAGCAAAAATATTTTTAGCTTCATCCAAATCTTGCTGAAGCTGACAAAAAACTCTCCAGCTGAGTTCAGTAGGATTTGGATCAAATGCTTGGTAGCGTCAGGCATGATTTCTCTGGTCCACTCTGGTCTAGTCATGTTTTGAGAGAGGCATACCTCATTTTCCGATTTTAATTAATTATCAAAAAAATCAGAAAACATAATTGGGGTTTTTTCCATTTGTAAAATGAAAATATGATCTAATTGTTAAACACCTTGTGATCCACTAATTTAAATAGTATGTATTTGTATATCCTCGTGTCTCATCACTATTTCTCCTTATTTCTATATCTTATCCATCAGCAAAGACACTAGTTATGACAGTTTTTAACACATTTAATAAACAAGTAAAAGTTTACATCATGCAACTCATCCTGCCAATTGTGTCACAGAAAACACATTTATTCATATAGTTCATAGTGCCAGACTGGGCATTACCGAGTTAAAGAATTAAAAAGTAGAAGAGAAGTTTAATGGCTACAAGTTTGAAGATTTGTTCCAAAGTGTCAGGACTTATCGTTTCAGAACAAGTTTCGCCCAGCATTTCTTGCTTTTCTTTGATGTTTTTAGATTCAAAACCAGAATCAACAGTCTATCCAATGCTTGCAGAGCAGCTTCTTTAATAGCCAGGCTGCCAAGCTGGCTGACTTTTTAAACAGCTCACATCACCACTCAATTATTGCTCTAATTGAGTAAATTGATTGTTTAATATTCATTACATTATTCACCAAGTTACTTACCAATACCCTAACAATATTTTACAGGATTTTATTTTTGTGATTCATGCTGACAATTTTTCAGAAAAATTTCTACTGTGGCTTCTGGTCCCCACTGTGAAAGCAGATTCATCAATTTAACATCTTCTAAAAGGAAAATTCATATGCTAGAGAGCAGAATCCTTAATATAGTCTTTTTTTTCCCAGTAGTGTTACTTTGAATGCATGTATTTATATTTGTGCATAAGTGTAACTGTAAATGTGCATATATATATATGTAACAAAATGTATTTTATACCTGTAGGCATATCATAGATCCTTCACAATTTTTGCTCTGCTCCTCCTACAAAAGTGTTTTGCCTCGTTGATTTTCAATTACTCTAAAAATGCCTTTGTGTAATGACTGGTCAGGATTGTACATAATTGGCTAGGGATTTAGATTCAGAATTCAATGCATTTGCTTAAAGACTAAGCACAATATATCTAGTCCTTGGAAACAATAGTCTGTAACAAAGTATAGAATTGAACAAATCTGATATAAAAAATAATACTTGGTGAGATGATGACACATATGGAACAGCTGTTTTGCTAATCAGTTCATATCACAGTGCTCCTTCTAAACATCCATGTTTTTGTTTTTCCAAGGACTTATTTGCTGTATTGTAATCACCAACAAAACAGACACCCAGAAAAACCAGAGAACATTTAGAGTATGTGGTTTTGAGTACAGTATATTCTTTCAAAAGTAAAAATAAAAGGTGAAGATAAAATACGGTAGTAGAAACCAAGTACTTCAAAGGTCTTTTTCTGACTGTTTTCCTGTCCATCCTTAACTATGGTCATTTAGGTAGTAGTTCATATCTGCCAGTACTGTGGTTCAGCTTGTGAAACTCTCAAGGTCTGTCGTTATTTCCAAACCCAAACAAAATGCTATTAACACATTGTGATAGTTGAAGTCCATAACCGGGCAGAAACACCAAATCATGTAGTAGATTTGTTTTGCTAAGCCACCACATTCATCTAATAATAATATGTCCTAACACCACCAAACTTTTCTCAATCAATGTCCTAAACAAACTACTCTACCCTTCTGAAAAAAAAATATAATGTGAAAATGACAATAAAGTCACTATGGATTTTATCCATATTTCTCAAAGAACTTCACAGAAAGACCTCCAGTTGTGAGTACTTCCAATTTTCATCTGATAATCCATAGACTTATTTTACAAAGGAGAAAAAAACAGAAGATGAGGATATAAAGTAGTCAGAAAGATACTTTCCTAACACCAAATTAGGTGATGTTCTTTAGCAAATAAGGGGTTTAGACCACATTCTGACACTGGCAAAGGTCATATATCTGTCCTAATGTGTAGTAGGACTATATATGGGAATAGATACTCCTATATACCAATTAAGGTTATTCTTATTAAAGAAAAAGGACATTAAGCATCTAATTCTCTAATATCTTCTCTCAAAATCCTTTCATTAACCTTCAAAATCTTATTATTATTCAAGAAGAGAAATGAAAGTAATGTACTTTGCCTACTTTTGAACTCTAAGAGTCAACAGCCCACATGGGAATAATATGTTCTTCTTAATATTTACCAAATGATTAAAGGATTATGGTTTAGGGAAATATTCCATGAGTGCATTGTAAACCTGAACAATTAAAAAGTGAGACTCTGCCTGATGGCTTAGTGACCCTTTATCTTGTGATAGAGAGCTGCTTGCTTTGTGACACATACTGGGTTCATCCTAATCAAAAATCAATTTATTTTCATCTAGCACATATGCCCATGTCCAGGCCCAATTTTAGAGCAGATACAAATAGATAAAGGAGCTGCAAGTTGTCATAATTTGAATAATTTTTATTTCTACCTGAAAGTTGATGTAAATGACAGGAGTTTTATTGTTAATTTTTTATTTTAAATAAATTTTTGAGGAAGTTCTAGGTTTGAACCCCAGAAATTCTAGAGACACATTAAACTGCCATAAATTCATAGCTGTAAGCATATAACTACTTGCTAGCACAAAAATTTAATAGCTGAGATGCTAGATTAAGCCTACCTTTTCTCTGAGTGACCACTATTTTGGAGTTTTCATCCCAGTTCCTGGTTTATCACACAATATTTGATCCCATCATCCTAATGATTCTCAGATTAAGTCTGCATGTTGTCAGATTAGCTCACAAATCCATATCAAAAATGCTGAGCAAGAATGATCTGGATAAGTTACCATATCCTTATTTTCTTGATGCAGAGAACTAGCTGTTCACTTTGTCTTTGTGAATTGAAATTGAATCTTGTTTTAAGGTCCCAGAGGAACATCATCTGATTGCAGTAAGACAGTATTTTTTTATCATTGTTGTAATTACCCTGTTATCAGTGAGAAATAATTTTGGTGACCTCAGAGGATTTTCTGTATTGTTCTGTTTCAAACCAAATCTTGCTCCAATATTGCTTTAAAGTGAACAAAGACGGTCCTATTCCTTATACAGCAAGAACTTCAGAATATGCTTACATTGGAAAACAAAGTATGACTTTGCACAGGAAATTTGAATACTCAATTTTTTTGCCAGGGATTCCAGAGGCATTAATCTGGACTGACTTCTCTGTGGTCTCTGCTGCACTTCTGGCATGCTCTGCAGAGCTGCTACCCCCATTCCTGTTCAAACAATCAGTGAAGCAACTCTGGACCAGGTGTCAGAGTCATGTAAATATCAAAAGCCTGTACTTTACAGCAGCTGAGAATATTACCTGTACACGAAGTCCCACAGATGCCAATGACAAGGCAGAGGATACTTCATGCTGTTCCCAGGTGGAGGTTTATGCTGTCAAACCTCAGTGCTCAGTGTTTTCCAGACACTAGCATGAGATACTCCTGTTAACACCAATAAAAATGTCAAAGAGGGGAAAATGAAAGTGAGAAACATCATTAATTTCAAAGGAATAAAACCAAGGATGACTTCATTATTAAGTTTACTCTCACCTTTTTGGAAAGAATTTTTTATCCTTGAATAGAAATGATTTTTAGTGTTACAAAGCCAGAATCTGGGCTCCCTTTAAAATTCCTGGCTATGAGGCAATCTCTACTCATAGGTTGCTGACACAAATGAAAGATGGGATGGAAATAACTCTCAGCTGATAAGACTTTCTCTAACCTGTCTTTTGAATTCTTCCTCCGCCATGAGATTCAGGACTGTTTATGCTCTTTAAAAAAAAAAAAAATAATTAAAAATAAAATAAAATAAATAATAAAATAAAATAAAATAAAATAAAATAAAATAAAATAAAATAAAATAAAATAAAATCATGGATTACATTGCTTGTAGTTTGATAGATGCCAATGAGATGAGTAGGGCCAAATTTTTCCTGTAACTCTTGTTTAGCTTTCATGCCAGTATCTGCACATACCTACTCAGCCAACTGTCCCTGACAGTCAGGAACTGAATGCATTAATAAGATTCGTGCCTTTCATAAGACAAGCAGACATAAGAGTCTCTGCCTTCTCTGTTCCTAAGTCAAAAGAGATTATTATAATAAATATTTGTATAGGAAGAAATCAATATCATATAACTTTATATCTTTTGCAAGAGCTTTTTCATTACAAAGCATTAAAAGCATGCAATGCAAAAACAGCACTGAAATAAGATTAATTTAAATGAAAACACATACCTGGAATCTGTATTGTTTTAGTTGGGTATAATTTTAAAAGAATGTTACTGTAGATAAAAAATGTTGTAAATACATACAAAACTCCTCTGGACCAGGAGTTTGTACAGGAATTCTAAAGTGTGCTTTAAACAACATGGGTTTTTCTCTAGAAACAACAGAAATGATACCTTCAGGTTATAAATTAGTACTTCTTCCTTACACATTGTAAATGTATTTGATTGTTAAATATGTCAATAAATTGAAAACATCTATGACTTTGTAATAGCAAAATTGACGTAACAGAGCAGCAGGAATTTTAGCCAAGAGAAAAAAGGAGAAAGAGGTGGAAAAGAAAAGCAGGTTAGAAATCAAAGATATAACCTGTCACATGTATTGCTTTACCTGGAAGAAGCCACAAGTCAATTACATAGAAGATATCCAGGAGCTACTCCAAGGCACATCTGGTTGGTACAGTTTATAATCAGTGCTGGCATTGGGAGCTTTTCCAAGACATGCATGGAGGTGCTCCAGCAACATAAGGAATATATATCCTTGAAAAATGCATGTGAATTTAAGACACTATAAGCAGTCTTAGAATAATTCTTTTGTCTTTTGTATTGCTTGAATTATAGAGCTATACATAGCTATTTTGGACTTATTTCACTTCATGTTATGATGATTTAGTTGAATAATTCAGATTATTAGAACTGAAAAGAAAATACCAAAAATCATTACTTCTCTAGCAACAATCAACAAAAATATTGCTTAAAGAATAGTAATCGTTGTAAGTATTTCTTTCTTTGGATATCAAATAGCATTATCTAAAGTATTGACTATCAAAAATAATTTGTCTTGCTGCTAATGAATATTCTTGGCACCACTGAGTATTAGATTATCATAGGTTTGAAGTACAGCACTTAAAATGAATTTTCACTTAGGATTTTTCTTGCCTAAATAGAAACTATAGTTCAGAAATTTATTATCTGCTACAAACAGAAAGGTGATCAATATAACCTAGTCAGAAATATCTGATGTGCAAACCTGTGGGCCTTCTGGGATCATTCATGAAGAGAACAAAACAAAACAAAACAAACAAACAAAAACAACAACCAAAAAAAAAAAAAAAACCCACAATGACAAAACACCAAATACCACCACCACATTTACATCCTTTTTTTTCATAAACCTACACCCTAAACAATTTTTTCCCATCCTTGAGGTACCGTGGCTTACTTGGAATAAATAGAATGAGATTGCACAGAGGGGTCATCTACATTTGGGAGATGGTTCAGGAGATGGGTCAGGGATCCATGGGAGATGATTTCAGGTTTGTGCTGCTCTTCAGTGATGCCTGTACAGTCTTGATTCTCACTGTACACTTCAAGTGCAGGGGCTGTTCACAGTCACAGAGCACATTATGACAATGACAGCACAGCTGAGGCCCCGAGCAGAGTCTGGGACAAGCTCTGCTCACAGCTGCCAGGTGTGCAGAGGTGAGATGTGGGCTGGCATTTCATGGCAGGACCTCCTCTGGTCATTAGAAGAGGGCATCCAGTAAGAAAGAGCTTTGAACTAGGGTGCAACCGCAGAGGCTTTGGGCTTTTTTTGGGTTTCTGCATCTTCCAAGTCCTACAGAGCTACAGTCAAATTGCCAGGTACTGCTATGGTGAGAGACTGAGCAAGAGTGAGTGTCTGAACTGATGATTTAGTCAGGACCTACAGTGACCACCTTGTAAATGTTCTACTGAAGTATATGCCTTTATTTTTGTTTATTCTTTGACATTCTTAGACTTAATGACCCTTAGGGGTCCCTTCCGACTTGAATTATTCTATAATTCAATGGCTCCCACCTAAAATCTTGTGAACTTTTTGCAATATTTATTACAAGAAAAACTGTTGTAGACAGTTTCTTTGGACACTTTAGAAGCGGCCAACGATCTCAATTCTGTATTTTATATTTCAAAGAAATATGATATTCATAGAACTAAATAATGGAGGACACTTGTTAGGCTGTCATAGGTACTGGAAATCTATAAGGAACTTTTATTCTATCAAGAGGACTCCCATAAGGATATCAAAGGAAATTAGCTTACAGATGTAATCTGCCTTGTACGATAGCAAAAGATCTTGTTACTAGAGAAAAAAAAAGAAAGTTTGAAAGTCAAGGAGAATCTGAATCAATAGTGAAAAAAATTGCCAAGCATAGTTAGAACTGTAAAGCTGAAGCTCACTTTTATGTTTTATTAAACATAACTCACTTGTACATTGTGTGAACTGCGCATCAAATTTGAAATAACAGACCTATTAATCATACATGAAAAGTTAGCAGTAGATTTAAAATACCTACCACAAGTGATGATGAACACAGGATTTCCTGTAACAGGCATATACTGTTCTGAGACAATTTGCAAATGTCATGAAGACCAAATACGACAAGTTCAGGATAGATTTATTGTAGAAAACAGTGTTTAAAGCTTCATATTTTCTTCTTATGGTGTATAACTTGCTCCTTTCAAAACCTTTATCTTTAATAGATGTTGCAAGTTTTAGAACTATGTCTAGCTATTGTTAAGTAATTCATCTAAATCAGACATGGTGTCTAAAACTGGAAACAAAAAGGCGCTCTTTTCCAGTGGATTGATGAACTGTTAGAAATTGCTACATGGTGATTTTCTTTTAACTTCACAGAATCACAGAATATGCTGAGTTGGATGGGACCCACAAGGATCATCGAGTCCAACTCCTGGCTCTGCACAGGGTGTCCCAAAAATCACACCGTGGACCTAAGAGCATTGTTCAAATGCTTTTTTTGCTCTGTCAGTCTTAGTGCTGTGGCCATTTCCCTGAGGGCCCTGTTCCAGTGCCCCTCTCTGGCTCAAAAACATTTTCCTGATACCCAACCTAAACCTCCCCTGACACACTTCAGGCCACTCCTGAGGGTCCTGGCACTGACCACCACAGAGAAGAGATCACAATCAAACCCTCTTCAAATTCTATTTCCACCATAATGTGTTTATTTAGAACTGAAGAATACTTATAAAATGTGATCCAAGTTATCAAGAAATCCTGACATTTATCACAGTCATTACTGAACTTGTGTTCTGTAAATGTATAAACCTGGAGGAGTGATATGCCATTACGTTAACCATATCATAAAGGGACCAATTCAATACCATCTCCTCTGTAGTGACAAAGACAAGTTGTCTATATACTTAAAATTACAGTTGTAAGTTGTATATGTAGAGCATTTGAGACGTCAGCAGATCTCAATCTATCTCTACTAGCAGTTGGCTATTAAAGAGGATATTGTGGTCTCAGTAGTCAAAGATAATTATGCATTTCAGTCCTCTGAGCAGCTAGCTGAAAGGAAATGAAATAATGGAGAATAAAACCAAATGCTATGAAGATGTGATGGCATATATTAAAAAAAAAATGGACCAGTGAAATAGTTTGGGTTTTTTTCACACTTTTGATCAAATTGAATGTCTCCCAAACTCACCCTTTTTAAGTCACCATTTTCAGACTGTTATCCTGCCTCTGTAGTTGTTCTGAGAGGAACATCTGGTAACATTTCTTTCTCCAAAATATCTTCTGTAATTTCAGTAATGACACGAGAAGGACAATGAGGAAGATGTTGGGGGATGTCACCTTCATGCTCAAACACTATTTTTTTAAGAGACAGTATTTGAAGAAAGCTTATTCTCTCTTCATGTTGCTTTCCATGATGACAAGGAGAATGTTTCTGCAGTAGTCACAATGAACAAACTCCTTCAAAGTTCCTGTCTTGCTAAAGACTTGTCTAATATGTAAATCGTCCCTGTGGTATATTTTATTTCTTAAGACCAGTGGCAAGTCTCACCTTTGTAAAAATATCCTTCTCTAACTATTCTATACATCAAATAAATGCATAGCTGGCAGCACGGGGTGGTGGAGACTGGGGACAGAAGCATGTGTTATGCAAAGGAATTCCTCTTGGGCATTTATTTAAAATGTATTTGCAATACTTCCTTCACCCATTTATATTTTACTTTCTAGAACTGACTTAACATAACCCAAATCTTCAGAAATCTCTGCAGAAAATAAAAATATGCTACAAATAACCATGAAACACATAAGAAAGAAAAAAATAATCTCCTGGGGACTTAGCTGTGCAAGTGTAAGCACTGCTATTATGGAATAACCCAAAGGGTACTTTGCAGCTCATTAATAAAAATGGTACAAACAGTATGAAAAAGAGAAACACTGTACCATATAAAAATAATTCTAAAATCAACACAACTATTCTTTAATTCATTTTTCTTTCTCTTTTTTACTTTTGTTTAGCAGAACTACAAATCTGTAAAGCATGCATTCTTTCCCAGGGGCATAGCACATGACTGCACAACACTGGGAGAACTTAGCCTGGTGCAGACGAAAAAATATAGAGAACCTGGACCATAATGAACAAAACCCTCCTGATTTTACTCAGATAAAATTTCTAAACTGCTTTGGAGTAGTAAATGTAAATTGTCTGCACAGAATAACAGTCACCTCTTTCATTCTGAGGAAAATTTACTTCCATTTTCCTTTGATAGAATGTCATTATTTTCTTTCATTTCACTGTTACTCCTCCACATTTGCTTCTGTCTAGTTTAATCTTTCTTCCTATTTCAAACCTGCTTCAGCTCTTTTGCTTTTCTTTTTTATTTTTTCCCATCTCTGTCTTGCTTCCAGAGATAAAGCAGTACAAGCCATTTCTGATTTTCCTTTATATTTGGCTCTGCTTACTTTTACCTTTGAAAGATGGTTGAGCCTTGATCTGAATTCTTTGTTTCTCTCTGTATCAACAACGTGTTAACCTGTGCTGTTATTTTAGTTCTGTATTTTCTCCTTTCAGTATCATATTTGTGATGAAGTGTTTATTTGTTTCTCTGTGCTTTTTCAACAATTTCTGTCTATTTCATATATATATTATAACAGCAGTACAAAAATGGTGGTGTGCATAGTACACATTGCTGTGCACTATTATTATACTATTATTTGATATTTGTACATTATTAGAAAATATTTGAGATATAGGTGCTGAAAATAATTATTATAAGCCTGAAGAAAATTAACTATGTGAAAATATTTAATGACTTGGACAACAAAAATAGACCTGTGTACTTTCCTGAGTTCATTTGAATAACAGAGAAAATGACTGTTTACATAGAATAAGGGTGAAATTCACTTGTTTATCCCACTGGATATTCAAATACCACATCATTATGGGAAGTTTTTTCCAAACAGGTTTCTGGATGATCCCATCAGTGAAGCTAAACACAATGCAGCAAACCCAGTACTGTGTCAGTAAAAGCAAACACACATGCATCTCTGAGGAGGCTGGAAAGAAAACAGGTTAGATTTACTAACATCCTAGAATTTATATAAATCATCCTTGCTGCTTGTTTCTAGCTGTATAATTGAAGCATATAAAATTCCACATTACTCCATGCCAACTTCTTCTATTCTATAAATATATTTCGATTTTTAGACTGACCAATACTGGCTTGTTTAGTGTAATCCATAGTAAACAAAGAGTTGTTTCCTTCCAAACCCTGAAATTCAGGAATGCATTTCCAGTGAAATGAGGACATTATTGAGGATGAAGTACTGTGTTTAATTTTAGCCACTCACACCAAAAAATTACCTCGTACTTTAAGAGCTACACAGAACAGCTACTAGAAATATTCAAGAAATGCATAATCTCTTGCATAAGAGGAGACTGAAAAACTCCCAACTGTTCAGTCTAGTAAAAATCAGGCAACTGGGAATATTATTGAGCTCTGCAAATATAGCTGATGGGGTAGCTAAACACCAGGAAAAAAAGAAGGGCTGAGTAAGCTTAAAAAACTGTGCTGAGTTGAGAATCCGAAAGTGTAACTGTGTGTGAATAAATTTAGGCTGTAAGTGTGTCACAGCCTCGAGCACCTTCCAGCTTCTCGTTTAGGTGGCTGACCATCCCTAAAGAGAGCAGTGGCCACGATCTGCCCCTTCTGCCTTGGAGAACTGTGCCAAGCTCAGTCTCTCATGCTGACCTTTGCCAGAGCTGCTCTACACTGCTGCTGTGCCTCCCCACTCTGCAAAGAGCCCTGCAGAATCTTCCCGATGGAGGAGGAGAGAAGAGAGAGAAGGAAACATTTCCATGGTGAAACTTTTGTTGAGCTGTATCAGTAGAAAATGAAGTCCCAGAGGCCTGGCAAGTTCTGTCCAGCAAGTTGTCCCTGTCACAGAGAACAGAGCAATGACAAATGCCATAACCAATGGCTGCTGACAGATATTCCCAAGAAATCCACAGGGACACAGAGAGAGCTGTGCTCAGAAGGGACTCCTGTCAACAGGTAAGCAATGGCTCAGCTCACCCATTGAACATTTCCTGCAAGCATCCAAATAATTCATAAATTTCCTGTATTCATTTTTTATGACTGCTTATACCTTCTACAAAAGGGGGATGATTGGCATTGCAGGGACACAATCTCCATTTATAACTGATCCCCTGACCCCAATTAATCGAGAATAAACTGTCCTAGCTCTGAAAAACAGCAAACCTCAGGGACAGAATAGCAGAGACTGAACATACATTGTCCTCCTGCTCCCAAACTTATCTACAATTTTCCTTCTATCTGGAGACCCTTGCAACAAGCCCTCAGCAGGTCAGAGAAGGAGGCACTTAGTTGTTGGTGCATCTACTTCAGCAGCGACAATGGAATACAAGTTGTTTGTATACTTGAGCTATGAACAAATATTTGTATTTTGTGCTGAGAAGAGAACATTGTTTCCTCTAGAGGTAAATGTTATCAATTCCAAGATTACATGCACTAACCCAAAGCCTTCTGCTTTCACTCTGGATTTTGCACTTTAGGAGGAAGATCATTTATTCTGTTTATATGTTCACTTTCTCTTTACTTCATCCTAGTGATTTTTCCTAATCCCATTCCGTGGCAGCTGCCAATATTGTCTTGAGACAAGTCGTAATGTGACTTGTGAAGCTGACAGACAATGGGAATAGCTGCAATTTGCAGCTTTGAGAGGCAGCAACAAATATCTGAGGAACTAATGGGAAAGTGAGAAGGTGTTTTCAACCCTGTTTGTCAATGTATAAAACCACTAAGACAAGAATGTGCTATTCTAGTTTCATCATGGTATTTGGGGTGAAACACTATCTTTTGATAGCTGAGCCAAATTTCTTCATAACTGTGCAATTTATGGCTGTTCTTAGCAACCCTTTCAATATTTTTCTCAATCCATGATGCCAGTAGGGGATCTCTACTGCCTCTTAACTAGATCATGGGGAAAAACAGGAGTAGAGCTCCATCAGGAAGGGTACTGCATGAATTTTACACACAAATGTAAAATCAGGCAAAGAGGATGTCTAGGTATGACAGGGTGGACAATTCAGAAGTGACAGTATTTTATACCCATTATGTGGATAGTGCAAATAATTATAATAATGGGAAAACACATAATGGGAAAACAGGAGAAAATTTGATTCCAGGGTATAATCCAAAAAAATTTGTATTCTTGGCCTCCAGATCTAAATGAAATATAAGTTATACCTATATTGGTATCATGGGGGGGTGGGGTGGGGTGGGGGGGGAGAGAAGAAATAAAATAATGACAATTAATAACCTGATATTATACAAAATGCACACTGAGGGTATTTTGTAACAAAACACACTGATGTGCTAAGTGAGTTTTGATAATTCAGATTTCAGTTTCCATTAATCAGAAGTGTGAAGCATGTAGTAGAGCTCTGTTCCAACAATCTTCAGTTTATTATTTTTATGGCTCAGGGATTTTTACTGTGACTGTTGCCTATCCCATAAACATCTGACTTTGTAGGATAACATTGAGAACCCTGCCTCTGATATGAATTCAATTTGTTCAAATACCATGAGACCTCCTTTGGTGTTTTTTCTGTTTCAGCTCCTCAAAGCTGTGAAGAGAAAAAAATATTTGGCTCAGAATTAAGCAGTTGTAATATCTGCTTTTGAAAAATAAAACTGCAGTGAAAAAAGCACTTATAAACAAAATAATTTTGGAAGGAAGAAATGTTAGAAAGATTTTCTGATCCACATTTACCTTTGTTCATAGTGATAAAAATGGATTTTCAGATGGTTTTAAATATCTTTTTTTTCTCCTTAAGATACAAATAATGCAAAGAAAGCAAAATGCAACAAAATGAACTCTATAGTGTGAGGAGGACACAATCATAAAGACCAAACAACACTTTCAACTGCTGTAATAAAGCAACATTAAAACTAAGGGGGGGTAAAAGGTTACTTTAGCAATCTGGATTAACTCTCAGATTTTCCAGATCTGTCACATGTTGCTAGTACATCACTTGTTTGTAATCAAACTTAATCTCCCTCTGTGTTTACGTGTCAGAAAGCTGAGGTTGGCCATGCATCACCTTGGCTGGTCCCTGTAGCACACGCTCAGTCCAGTCAAGTACATCTCCACCTGCAGTGCAGAGAAATGGGATTCTCCATGGATGCAAGTGTCATCATCAACCCAAGAGGAAGGAATAGCTCTGAACAGGAGAGAAAAATTTTCTTGTCACTCCGACTGATTGGTAAGCAAAAGAGTGAGAGCTGGTGAAGGCTATTTTTTTCTGAATACTAAAGATATTTTAGACTGATGTTTTCTTCTTGATCCTGATATATATCCCAGGGTTAAGTCAAAATTTAATAGAAAATAACAGTGTGTATTTCTGAGTATGAAAGGATGAACACATTATGAGACCCCCTTTCTTATTTTCTTGTCAAATATAAGCAATGGCATTGACTCACTTAAGTTTTCAACAGATCTCATTGGAACCAAAGAGCAACCCCAAGGACTGGTATATGCTGGGCACCACCCAGCTGCAAAACAGCTTGACAGGAAAAACCCTGGACATGCTGGTGGATACCAAGGTGAACATGAGCCAGCGAAGTGCCCCTGCAGAAACAGAAGGCAAGTGTTATCCTGCCCTGCATTAGGCAAAGTCTTGGCAGCAGGCTGAGGGAAGAGATTCTTTCTTGTGGCACTGATGAAGCCACACCTGGAGTGCCGTGTCCAGGTTTGAGCTCCCCAGTACCAGAGAGACATGGGAATACTGAAGGGAGCCTGACAAATGGGCACAACATTAATTAAGGGACCAGAGAATCTCCTATGAGAAGAATCCTATAAGGAAAGGCTGAGAAAGC
The DNA here is from genome assembly GCA_024734555.1 of Trochalopteron elliotii. NCBI lineage: Eukaryota > Metazoa > Chordata > Aves > Passeriformes > Leiothrichidae > Trochalopteron > Trochalopteron elliotii. The sequence continues at coordinate 321,015 of JANPWX010000081.1, read as the reverse complement.
TGAGTCTGTTCAACCTCAAGTGAAAGCTCAGGGGAGATTTCACTAGTTCATGTAAATATTGGAGGAATGCTGTAGAGGATGGAGCCAGGCTCTTTTCAGTGGTGCCCAGCAGAGTGATGAGAGACAAAGGGCACAAACTGAGACACAGGAGGTCTCGGGTTATTTAGGTTTTTTTTCCTGACCCGAGATTCCAGGTTGGTGGTTCGGATGGTGGTGTTTTCGCGCTGGGTCTTTTCAGCCTGGGTCCGCCTGCCCTCTGTCCCTCTGAAGCCTTTTAGCTCAGCCCGAGAATGAAGAGGAGTCTCAAGGTCTTGTTGTTTCTTGGTTTCTCGTGTGTTTATTATTTCTTATCTTACAAATTTCTCTGTGCCTGGCCGAGATGTTCACAGCAGCTCGGACACAGGGCGACTCCTCCCGTGATGGGAGGTCGCTGCCTTTTTATACAGATAATTACGTGTTTATTATTTACAATTCTGTGCCAATGCCTATTATCTATACTAAAAAGGTCTTTTCTACTTTGACCCAATCTTCTTACACTGCTTTGTGCCCACGTCACATCAGAAGATGGAGGCCAAGGGAGAACAAGAAGAACCCAGGGCACCGCCCTAAAATCTCCATCTTGTCCCCTATTCACCTCCATTCTAAAAATCCCAGAACTACAAAATTCTTCACCCTGTGCAGTGCTAAACTACTGTTTTCACACCTTTGTGACTTGTAATTCTTCTCTCAAGGTTAGAAACTTTTTCCATGGACTAAAATCAAAGCCTGTGTCTTCCTGGGCTCTGTGGCAGGCAACCCCTCTGGACAGACCCCCCTCTCCAGGATTGAACCTCTCTTTCTTGGGTCCCAGGCCTCTCTGCCAAGGTCTGTGACCATCCAGGGCAACCAAAGGAATGCCCTGGACTCCAACAAGGAGGGTCTTTGCAACACTCAAAACATCAGGAACCACTTTCTCTATGACTAAAGGTGACTTAGCCCTGACACAGATTCCCCAGGAAAGTTATGGAATCTCCTTGGAGATATTAAAAAACCATTTAGACATAGTCCTGGGCAAGTGGCTTTAAGTGACCCTTCTTGAGCGGAGAGGGGCTGGACCAGACAACTTTAAAAGGTTCTTTCCAATTTCAAACCTTCTGGGGTTCTGCAATTCTATTAATGTTTTACCTTATTCACTTTCCCCCATGACACAAAAATGGCACTGTCCTCCAGCCTTTCGAGGCACATTCCATGAACTGTAGATCCATCTGTTCATAGATCCTGTGAGCAGAAAATTGTATTTTATGCACCAGGTAGAGTTTCTGGATGGCTATCAATTCTCTAGGTGAACTGAAACAGTGCATCATCCTTTTATCATCACACATAGTCTGACATGATTTTCATAGTGACTGATTTCTTTCTGCAAAGCAGAAGAGGAATCTGCCTTTCCATCTTGCTCTGACTTTGAATATTTCTGTTATTTGCTCATCTTTTGTATTTTTCCCATCTTTGACACAAGACAAAATGAAAAATGTCATGTGAGATTATGTAAAGGAAACAATATTGCCATAATCTGAAACACCTTGTTTCAAACGTTGACTGTTTCACTTTGATTGTGGATTTTTGAAGAATTTCATGTTTTAAAACTTCTTCCACAGTAGAACTGGAGATATTTATTTTTTGTTTTTGTCAAAAAAGAATGCGGAGAGTTTTTCAAGATAAGAAATTTGACACAATAGGCACAGTCTTCCTGAGAGAAATTTATTCCAACTAAAATGGAAGAAAATATGCATTTCTCTTTATATACTGTGGAATTCCATAGTTCTAGCTCTGAGTTTAAGGGACGGGTACTTTTCCCCAATAACCACATGGCATTTGACTTTAGTGAATTAAGAAAACTTGGAAAATAGCAATGATCTTAGGAATGTGCCTACACTTTTCATTCTTAAATGTGCTAGAAATTCTTCTTGATATAATGCTCATTCCAGCTCAAACAAAATGCAAAGTTTACCAGAAGACCAAGTTACTAAATGACTTTTCAGCTGGCATCACTGGGAGCAGTTTATCCTGTGACAATTCCCTGAAAGCAAGGCAGAGAACATGTCTAGTTTATATTTACAACGTGAACAAAAGCTGTCCATTTTTTGTTGTTGTTGCTCTCAGGAACTGTACCTTGCAGCTCTCCCTTTCTCAAAAAAAGCATTTCAGCTGTAATTTTTCTTCCATGTCATTCAGTCATTCATTACTGAGTCTTGTAGGTGTCATAAGTGCTTCTGAAACTGAAGAAGCAGAGTTCAGTACAAAGGAGGAAATTCATGTTTTGATGCCTGTTTGAATCTTATCTAAACTATCCAGGTTCCTCAGCCCTCAGTTTTGCTAGGGAGATCTCAGAAGAATGATCTTTTCTTCTCTGTTAAACTGCTCCTTCTCATATGACAAACATTCAAGGTTTTGTGAGTAAACTTCCAGTATTTTGAATCTGAGAAATATTGCATTAGATTTGAATGTTTCTACTTTTAAGCAGAGCTCATTAAAATGCAAAAGTTAATGAAAACGACTTTTTTTTTTCTGATGCTTTTAGATCACAGAAGCTGGACCCAAAAGATTAATTAGATGGTGTCATGCACTGCGTTTTTTTTACTCCATGTTCACAGAAATTTGCACCTTTTTTATCTGGACCTCTCAGAAAGTACTTGTCTTCACACAGTACTACTGCATTTGTGGGCAGTGCTACTTTATGTGAACTCAACAGAATAATTTACTTTGTAAAACTCCATATCCTTGTCCCAAAAGCAGAAGTGTTCTAATTTCCACAGCACTACCACAGCTTGCCTTTTTTTACAAAAGGCAAGTATTGGTCGTTGTTCTAAACCCCACATTTCATTTTGCCTTTGTTTTAGAAACACACATGCTCCAGAAAAAAGAAATTTTTTTCTCTTAAGAAAGTTTATAAACAAATTGTGTAATCTAAGATGTGTTGGTTCTCAAGCTTTTTCATATGTAGTCTCATATTGCATTTTTTTCCTTATTTTTCGTCTAAATTGTGCACTACAGATGATGAAGAACTGGACCAACACCCTGGTATGAGAAGAGCAAGTGTCAATCACGCAAATGAAAAACAGCTATCAATAAGCTAAATCTGACTATCAAGGTAAAGCTCTTAATGCTTCTCAAAGCTTAAGGATTATGCTGAATTAATGGTAAGGTCACCACTTTTATAAGTTCCATGTGTTAATTTGCCTCTCAGTTGTAAATAGCAAGTTGCAAAAGCCACCTTTTACACATGACAATTCCTAGTGGCTGTTGGGAGTGAGTTCTGTAGTTATTGGAGGTGCTTTCCAGCACTGCTGAAAACTTCGGGCCAGATTCAGCAGCATGGTTGGGCATACTCAACATTAAAAAAGGAAAAGGCCAGAAAACAGATGCATTTCTTTTTTTCTTTTTTTTTTTTTTAATTTTCATTTGAATTTAAATTTAAAATCACAGAAAATAAAGGGGGAGAAATAATAAAAAGTATCATGACTGCATAGCATTTTCATATATTGCACTAATTTTTCTGCACATGGCCATTAAAGTGACTGTCTTGAGGGGCTGATAACAGTAGCAAAAATTGCTTTCATAAGAGTTATGAAGCAAACTTTGACAATGATATAAACAGCATGAAATTATCCATGAGCTGTTTAAAAGCTGAAAAGAGGTTTATAAAGTATATCTTGTTGGCCTACCCAGAGACTTTTACTGCAATGTTTAGCTGTCTATGCTGAGTTTAGGGTTTTGGCCTCTCATGAAATCTGCCTAAACTGAGTATGGTTATATTACACACCTCTCTGTGGTATCTGTAAACTGAAAAATCCCACTGCCTGTATACATTATAAAATCTAAGGAAATCGAGGTCCTAATTAGGCTTTCCTGATATCCATATATTATTACTATCTTCATATAACATAATTAAAGTTGAGTGCAATAGGTACATGGAGCAGTTATTAGCTATTGTGCTAAGAAAAGTAACTTCTGCTCTTTTCTTGTTTGCCCTAATGCTTTGCAAGCACTGAGTGTACAACTCACCCAGGGGTTGGTCTACTCATCACCAAATAAGGTCTCTGACACAAGGGTTTTCCAGATGCTGGCTTAGCAAATAATCATTAGTCTCAAAAGAACCAAGTGGACTATCAGAAGTTCCTTCAAGTGTGCCAGGCAGAAGGGAAAAGCTCCCAACAGAGGCTCAAAAGGCCTCTGAGGACAAAGAGAAATAGTGACAATTTTTTGTTCCTCCCATGAACACTCTCAGAATCAGCTTAAACTGCATTCTTCAAGTGCAGAAAGAAGCACCTTCAGGGAATTAAGTTTTGAGTTTAAAGCTGGATGCATTGTGTGGATTTCCATGGCAAAAAAGATAGACAGAATTACCTGGAACTGTTTAGTAAAGGGAAAAAAAATCAAAAGGGATTGCACACAGTCAAAAATAAATATTGAAAGGACATTTCTTGAAATTAAGATGAGCTCTCCCTGATCCCAAATAAGTGCCTGATGGAGTAGCAGTGAGAGATTTCCTGTTTTCTTTTTTTTTCTTTTTTTTTAACAGAGTTTGTGGCAGTGGTTATCTGGACTGGCAGAGAGCAAGGCTAGACTAACCTATGTAAGAGGTAGCTATATCCTTCTGTATTTTCAAACACTGGTAATTACAGTCCAGAGAGATTAGAGATGAGTCATCATACCTTTCATTTACACTCACCTTTCCTGTTTCAGCTTTCTTAGCAGCTTAGGGACAAATGATAAACTTCAGTTTAGTCCGTCTTCTTAGCAAGATACTCTGTAAAGTTGCCAGGGGAAGAAAGTCCTCTCCATGCTTCGTCTGCTATGACTGTGACCAGAGGCTTGTCCCTAATTCCACCTTGAGTTTAGTGTGCAACCAGCTGGAATCATCTGCCACTTAAAGTCAGCTGAGATGTCGTAACATTGGACTCTCTTCCTGAACACAAATCTTGAGGAAATATAATGGTCCCTCTTTGAGAGATGGCAGCCACTTCATGAAAATATGAAATCGGTTTGGGTTTGTTTTCTTTAAAAAAGAATTTGCTCTGACTAAAAACAGGTGTTTCATCCTATTGTAGGCTGCGGCTATTCATCTAAATTTTGCAATTTTTTTTTTTTTTTTGCAAATATATTGTGTGAAGAGATTAAAAAAATTAACCCAGAAGTGTGAAAAAAACTTTCCAGACTTGTTTATTCAGAAAAAATATAGACAAAATACTGGATTTTTTAAACAAAATGGGTTAAAAGGACAAGAGCGTTCAAATCAGTTTTCCTATCACCCAGAGATATCCCACTCATGTAGGGAACTCAAGTTGATTTTTTTGTTTTCTGTTCTGGTGAAGTTAGTCTGATTTATACAGTTGAAATCCTGCCCACAGCTTGTTTGGTTTGGTTGTTTTTTCAATTTGCATTCAGGAAAAATTGTTCTCAAAGCTTCTAAAGGACAATACAAAGAAAAAAACCCTCATAAAGGAAACGAGAAATTCACTAGAAGAATAGTAAAGTTTCTTAAATCTTTAATTTCATACTGAGCAGTCTTGAAATAGGTCAGATTCTACTGAGATACGTAAATTGAATACCCATCCTTTTAGAACAATCTAAATTCAGCTAGTGCAATATAAGTGGCACAACATAGTATTTGGGATTCTTTAGCTGAATGCATGAATTTTATTTTTAAAAAGTTAAAACACATAAAATATCTAAAATGAAGTATCTATGAAGTTATTAAGAAGTTTACACAGGGTTCAGCCAGATTTGCAGAATAGGTCACAGCCACCAGCACTCCACACATGCACAGAGTCTAGATTTGATGTGCTGGAGGGGCTGTTTCAGTGGATCCTCCTTTGAGCAAAATCCAGCAACTTAAACCAAATGTTTGAAGTATTTCATCTAACCCAAATTGATTTATCCTGACAGAGGTCAGGATGAGTGTCCCACACTCCCCTGCTGAGCATGTACACATACAATGGTGAGCCTCTTTCTAGTACAGGGCACATTTTTCACTGGAACTGCCAAGCTAAAAGATCACTTCCATCTACATCCTAGCAAGACAGTTTATAAAATTGTGAGGTTAGTGACATGTGGCAACGCATTTTACTGGAATGGCTTTGGACTTTTTTATGTTTCTCTAATGATGTAGAATTTCACAGGTAAACTGCACTTTGTGCCATTTTTCTCTATAGCCAAGCCATTTTTTCCTTCCTGAAAAAAATTCAAACACTTAATTAACAGTCAAGCCAAAAAATCTATGGTTAGTCAGAAGAGATATTGAAGATTTTCCATGCATTGTTTTCAAATGCAGTGGACCCTCAGATTTTCCTAACTAATGCCTTATTTCCCTCAAGGGCTTCAGGTTTCTTAAACACAGGTTTCTTAAAACACAAAGTTTTAAATTAAACTTTTGCAAAAATCAGAGATTGGTGGGCTCCTTGCCTATAGGGTTGAATATAAACTTAGATTACTCTGCAGAAATATGACGGGCTTGTGAAGGAGTACATATGTCTTATAAGCCCCAGTTATGATCAGAACAGAGTAAATAGACTGCATAGAATGAAACTGAGTCATGAGTTTCATCTGTTTTAATTCTGTCTTAACAGAATCATTAAGGAGATGTAATTCTTTCATACCTATAAACAACCTCTTCATAAAGAGAAGACCAGAATCATGGAAACACTTAAATGAATGACAGTTTATCACTTTGGCATTATTTTGTGGCTTAACTGAAAGTCTATAGGTCAGACTTTAGAGAATCAAATTATGTGGCTTTGTCTACTACTTCACAGTGGTTCATGCTATTTGTGTATTACTTGAAGAACAACTCTGAAACTTTTCAAGCTGGAAATCAAAAGAAGACTATAGATTTTGTATAAAACCTTTTGAGAGAAAAAGTCACAGAATCTGTCCACTTGTGAGCTAAGGAAAGCTTTTAGCCTTTAGGAAACAGCACCACGTTCCCACTCCATCTATAAACAGACCAAGCTAAATTTTGTCTCTTTTCACTGGTGAAGTCCCTCTTCACCTAAAATCAAACTGAAATCCAATTTTTCCACGAGCCCTAAGATGATGGGTACATTTTCAAAAGCTTTAAGAAGTAAAAGTTTCTCAACTTCTGGCTGAGAATTGTGTGTTTAGGAGAATATTGAATGTATACTTCCGTATAGTTTTATAATCTTAATTTGACATCTTCTAATACAAATGGATGCTGGAATAGGCAAACAGAACTGGAAGAGTCTTTTCCTAAATCTGTTTCTTCTCTTTATATTTTTCCATGGTATGTTGCATGTTATAAAGAAAACATGCTGCTCAGATCTTTTTTTCTTGCATGATCTTCATGAACTTTTACAGTTTTACAGAAAAGATGAAGATATTTTTAAGAAATTCTCAAGCACCAAAATACATAATGAACTCCATTCTAAACAAATTCTCTTACATCTACTATGGTTTCTCTATAGAACAAATGCAAAGACTTTTTCAAAGAATAATCACCTAGATCTGGTGACAAAAAGTGGCCTGGCCCTGCCATCATTCAGATGGTGCAGAAACAAAATCCTTGCTACATTTTCACTTTCCTACTCCTACACATACTGGGGCTTTTTTCTTATCTCAGTCTCAGAGTTTCAGCCCCATTTTCTCCTGAACCACCACAGGGATGGCTCCTCAGGCCAGACAAGGACAATATACAGATGTTACACAGGGCTGGAATAAATGAGGCTGCTTTACTGAAGTGCTGCCCTACGGCTGCTTGGCCCCTCACCTCAGGGCAGGTGTCTGGGCAAGCTGACCCTGGCACATTGACTCCACCAGCAGCTCTGTCAGCACTCACCTGGGATCTCTGAATCACTCTGTGCTGACATGTCAAGGCATATGGAACTGCAAAAAAAAAAAAAAAAAAAAAGTTTGTTCTCTTTGTCTGGCTGAGAATATGACAAATATAAAAACCACCATCTTACCTGTGGGATGGAAGAGGAATAGAGAGGGCAAGCAAGTGAATTTCAAATGAGTTACATCATGGAAAGAGTCACCAGAGCTTAAAAATACTTGCTTAAAGCCTTGGGGGGATTAAGTATGGGTAAAATCCCTAAGGCCCAGAACAAACCAACCAGTGAGTGATGTAAAGGCAGGCTGTCTGTGCAAAAACTCAATGTTCTAAGTCTGGCAATCATCATGGCAAATTCTTGAGACTCATTTAAGGGTTTGGGGTGTTTTTAGAACTCCTCTTCTGAAACTGATCGTTTTTCCAGAAACCAAGTGTCAAAGATGAGGATTTGTTTATTTCACACAGTTTTAATTAAACTGTGGGTATTTCTGGTCAACATAGAACTTCCCCATTTAAATCAACACGTTGAAGAACAGGAGTTACCTTGTTACCACAGATTCTCAGCCAGCCTTGAAAGCATAATAAAATGCTTTGATGCCTGGAGTACAATCTCTTCCCTCCAGCTCTGATTTTTTTTGTAATTTTCACAGGCATTTTTGTACAAAACTGTAAATAAAAATATGGACATAAATAAAATTCAGCATTTGCTATATTTGCTATATAATATTTAAAGTGTTTCCTAGAAAGGAGTAATAAGATTAAATCTTGAGATGACAAGTCAACCTCTAATCAACAGATATAGGGGAAAAAACATGTCCAATGAGATGGCCACTGCAGAATTGTATGCATTTTACTATTTTTCTCTGTTGTCTGAAGCACTGATAGCTGCTTGCTGTCAAAGTCAGGATAACAGAACAAATGAATTACTGATTTAATTTGCTATGGCAGCTCCTATGTTCCTGACCCAGCTTGCCCTGCTTTTTCTCATCAGATAAGGCTTCTGATGTCATTACCATTGTGTTTTCTCTGGTGATTTCTCCATACCAACATAGTGGTAAATTGCAGGCTTTGCAAGCTGTCTGTTTTTGTCTGGGTTACGTTCATGCTTAAAGGTCTGGGACATATTTATGTCCCTTTGTATATTCTTCTTTTATAATTGACACACCTCAGTTTTGCTTCCTCAATTTCTCTGTTCCTTCACTTTTACTTAGGTAGGAATACAGGATTTTAAATATGACAATGGCAGGATTTTGTTATTATTAATGAAATTTAAAGGACTACATAGTAAGCATTGTGATCGATTACTAGTCTGTAGATATGGTAATTTTAATTTTTTTCTCTTTGGAATTTCTTATCAATCATCAATGGAACAAGCAGTCGTTGTTTGCATTCCATTTTTTATCTGCTCTAAAAATGGATTGAATGCAGCCCTGAGGAGAAGGACTTTGGTGTGTTTATTGATGAAAAGCTCAACATGAGTGTTCACAGCCCAGAAAACCAAGAGTGTCCTGGGTTGTATCCAAAGCAGCATGGCCAGCAGAGCAAGGGAGGGGATTCTGTCCCTCTGCTCTGATGAGACCCCACCTGCAGGACTGCCTCCAGCTCTAGGGTCCCAGCACAGGAAGGACATGGAGCTGCTGGAGTGAATCCCAAGGAGGCCACAAAGATGATCAGAGAGATGGAGCATCTCTGCTGTGGAGGCAGACTGAGAGAGTTGGGGTTGCTCAACCTGGAGAAGACTTCAGGTTGATCTCAGTGCAGCCTCCAGTACCTGAGGGGATCCACAGGAAGACTGGATGGGGATTTATGACAAGGCTGTGCAGTGATAGGACAAGGGAGAATGGCTTTAAAAATAAAGAGAGCAGGTTTAGATTAGCTATTAGGAAGAAATTCTCTGTTGTGAGGATTGTGAGGTGCTGGCACAGGTTTTCCAGAGAACCTGTGAGTGTCTCATCCCTGGCAGTGTTCAAAGTCAGGTTGGATGGAGTTCTGAGCAACCTGGTCTAGTGAAATCTGTCCCTCCCTGTGGCAGGGAGGTTGGAGCTAGGTGATCTTTAAGGTCCCATCTAACTCAAACCATTCTATGGTTCTGTTTGATGGAAACTCATCTAATGATCAATTCTTTATATTTATATGCATCAAACTGTTCTTTTTATCCATTATTCTTGCAATGTTCTTCATCTGTCTTTATTTATCTTCTGCCTTATTATTTACTGTTACTCTTCTATCTCAACCTCCAGTTCTTTTTTTTTCTTTTCTTTTCTTTCTTTGTTCTGATAGTTTAAGACCAACCATCAATTATTATTGCAATTTATTGCAAGTAGGAATTTATGGGCTAAGATACTCAGGTATAATGAGTTAAAAGTCGGGAGTGTCTGTATCTTCACGAATGTTGTCATAACCTTTCCATTATTGCAAAGGGTATTTCTGGAGTTTCAAAAATGCTTTTCTGGATAGTTTCCTGGCAGTATCTTTGTAAACACTGCAGAGTAAACTATTGGTTTTAATATTTCTTACCCACTTTTTCCAAAATTCATTTAGAATAAAACATGGTTTTGTTGAACTCAGTTTTGTTCTTTTTGCTTCTTTACACTGAAAAGGGAAAAGGACGTTCAGGACTCTCTAAGGACTTTCTCTGTGATGGCTTTACTTTCAAGACAATAATGTGCCAGCTTTTGGGGCTTTTTTCTTGTGGATTTTTTACAAAAGAAACATTTGTAGTGACCTCACAAGTTCATTTGCATCATACACTTAAAATACAGTCTTTCGATGGGACTTTTTGATTTTTAATGAATATTTATGAAGATCTATGTTAGAAACCTCATGATTTCTAAATGTTACCCAAAAGCAAAGACACTTCAGCACAGAATTTTTAGACAACCACTTGGGTCTACCAGAAAGAATCTCCCTTCTCTCTGCCAGTGATATTCTCAGGTCTTTCTTCAGTGGGAGTGATTTCTATGCACTCAAATTAATAGCCACTCACTTTTAGACCTCTACCTTCATTTTGTTTATCTAGTGAACAATACCTCTTCCGTCATATATTTAAAATTATCAAATAGTCCCTCAATCACTCTACACTGTTTCTTTTTATTATAAAGCCATGTGAGTCCTGGTCAATAGGACACATCTCAGTCCACGGAATCTCTCTACTTTCTTCCCTGTTCTGATATTACTTTTCAAAAGATTCCTCTCATGCAAGAGAATTCTGGCAGGTGCTAACCAACACAGTCCATTGATGTGAAAGGACAGCGAGAGTCTGGGAGAGTGAGATTTTTATGTGTTTATAGAAATCCCAGTATATAATTCAGCACTGATTAAGATGGTTAGTACAATGTATAGTGAATTACTCATTTACACATAGTAAATTTACTTTAGCAAATTTATCTCTCAGAGGTATGAACTGTTTGAAGCATGAAACTAGACCAGGACAACCCATCTGGATGTCATTCTGGAGCTTCTTTTCCCTGTTTTCTGCATGGAAAACATACAGATTCCCTATGTTTCCAATCTCTGTAATGTCACACTGTCACTTAGGGTCACTCTGAGACAAGGATTCTCTGGTTCACAGGACAGAAAAGAATAAGTGTTCTGACTCCTTTCTCTGCCACTCCCCAAGAAGAGACCACCTATCCACGGGAGGCCCTGGGGAGACTGCCCTGGTCTGAGTCCTCTGTCTCTCTCAAAGGTCTCCAGCCTTGGAGAGGAGATGAGCACTGAGACATTCATGTAGAGCTTTCCCTGGTCAATCTTTGTGACAACACAAAGGGACACAGGAGCAGCAGTGGCTGGAATTCACAGCAGGTTAATCAGCTATGAGCACTTGCAGTCAGTGAACAAAATCTAAGCCCTCCTTCCTATCTCTTTTTTTTATTTAAGAACAAAATGATTTATGAGTCAGATGCCTCTGTGTAACTTTAAAAACTCCACTGTGCTTGCACGTGCTTACATAATAAGAAAATTTTCTGCTTATATAGGCAGGTACTGAATGCCAACAGGATGGAACATCTTTAATATTAAACTTCAGTAACTGTACTGCCACAGACTGACTGGGGTGACAGTGCCAGTTGGTCACCCCCTCCATGATCAAACACATGTGGCTGTAATTGGCAACCTCACAGATGTTTGCAGTGGTCATTTGGGGCTGTATCATACCCAGTGTTGTCAGTAACTCAGTACATCTGCTCCTTCACTGAAGTAGCTTTCCTTGAGATAAATATATCCTTTTTCTTCCTATAAATTAGAAAAATGCATTTCTAAGGTATATTTTAGAATCAAATTCAAAAGTTAGTATTTGAGCTGTGCAGTAAGAATCACAGAATATCTTCATCCAGATTTTAAAAATTTTTAGAGCTGAAAAATTGCAGTAATTTCAGTGAAACTATTGGGCACAGAAATTTCAGCATAATACCACTGATTTGTCATTTATACCAAAGTTAATCATGTTTTGTGCCTTTGACTGTAAAATTCAAAAATCTATTACATAAATTGCAAGCATATATGTCAAGAAAAAAAGAAATCAAAGATTAAAATTAAATTTTAACAGTTAATTTTAATTTTATTTTAAAGGTTAAATTAAATTAACATTAAAATTAGGGTTTTTTTTGTTTTAATGAATACATTCAGCTTGAGCTTTATTCAAAAGCATGCTTCATCATAAAGATTAGGCCTGATAAAATTTGAAGTCATCTGTAAGAAAGTGTCAGGGATGTTCCTGGTTTTGACACAAATTTTAAAACAATAGAAAATAGAAATTGGAAAGATTACAGCCCTTCTTGAAAGTTCCCAGATCAAAGAGAAGATAACACTTAGTGAAGGAGATACTTTGAGTTGACAAATCTGTTAGCAACAGCTTTTGCTCTGGATCCTGGCTGCCTTCTCAAGTCCAAACATTGCACATTTCTAGGCAGTCAGAGACAATCCTTTTTATTGCAGCAAAACTTTTGTTTTAAGGAACCAAGACAAGCACAATGACTTCAGAAGTCTTTGCTAGTGACCATGACTTGTCCACAGCTACACCAGAGCCCAATGAGCTACAGGCAGTTCCATACTTCACATCAGTGACTAAAATAGCCACTTCTCAACCTGCCCACACCAAAAAGGCCATGAGCCAGACACATTATTGTTTAATGTGAGAAGTGGGATCTTGCACAGTTTATTTCTCTCTTCTTAAGGAGACTGCCATCATTCCAGTGTTGCCATCAACCTACCTACACATCCACCCTCCTGATCTTCTTCCTCTGAATGGTCACCAGACGAGGGGCCTGGTTAGGGTATGAGTATTTGGCAAGACACTAAGTCTTTCTAATTCCAGGCCCTGCTTTCATATCAAAGTTGTTCCTATCAACTACAGTTTCATTTCAACAAGCTAATAAAATCCTCTAAAACCGACATAAAAGCAAGAAGCATTTCCCACAGCTGCAGCCATCAGCAAAACAATTTAGGAGTTTATGGTAGACACAGCTGAGAGATGAGAGAAGTGTACACTGGTCCACACTAATGCATAGGCCTGTGTTAGACTAAGTGAGCTTCTGACAAGGATTTGGCATCATTATAGCTGGGGTTTGGCAGTGTTTATGGATGAGGTATAATTTCAAAGTGGAAAGAGCTGGATGGGCAATTTTACCTCATCATATTGATGCTGTACAGAGGTGTTGGTCTCACTATCAGTTGAAAACCCTCCAGAGATAGAGAATGGAGACAAAAAAGCAGAAAGAAAAATATTTCAAATGAAACAAAATCATTTTCCACATTACTCCTGAGTTCACTCTTTAAAATAGAAAAGAGAAAAAGGAACTAATCATCTTCACAGTATTCATTCAAAGGTTAGGCCTAATTTAGAATCTGTGAGCTTTAGTCCATTCATTTCCTGGTTTATTTATGAGCTTTTTAAACTGATTTCCGTTTTGCTATAGTTCTCAGATGACATCAATAGACCTCTGTCTGAAGTACTGCCATTATCCATGAGTCCTTTTTGAATCTCTTACCAACATTCTTTATCTTCGACTATTGTTTATATCCTTTCAGTATATTCCTCAGTTGAGTTCATGGTTCAGAAAATTGGAAGGCAACATCATTGCTCTCCCTGTATCTCAGAAACATAAGAATGTGCTGATGGAGTGAACTAATTGCTAGAAGGGCAGACCATATCATGTCCCTGTGACTGCAGATCTGTATCTAATGTGTAAATGGCCCGAAAAAGAAAATGAGTGCATGTGCCTCAACAACAAATTCAATTTTCCTGTCACTACCTGAGAGAAAGCACTACCTGCATCACTACTTGGTGATTTTAAAAGCAACACAGTGACTGTGGCATGTATGCAAGCCCTGACTGAGTTGCCACTCACTGAATCTGCAGAAGTCTTCAATTCTTGTGAAATTATCCAGCCATTTGAAATAGAATTGTTTGGAAGTACTTCTACTGTATCCACTGAAGAAAAAAGGGTGAATATTTGCTAGAACACTTCACAGATTTGCAAGGTAAGAAAATACCCACCTTGAAAAAGCAAATCTTAAAAGTAACAGTACACACTCCAAGTAAGAACCTTTTTTTTCTTTTCATTAAAATATTGTATCTATATATCTGAGAGAGGTTTCCTTCTTATTGCAAATAATATATTTATTAATATCTATTATTTAGTAGTTTGATAGATTTGGTTTTTGAGTCCAAGTAAAAAGTTGAAGCAGACGAATGTAAAAGAGGTCTCAGCTTTAAAGAAGCTGAATAACAATCGTATGTAGGGCAAAATAAAGCCATCCTAAATTATTAACTGCAGCAATTAATATATTCAGTTCATCTTGCCAAAGGTAGCAAGCCCATGTCCCATGTTTTGCCAAAAGAGGACGGTGTTAAAGTGATGGAACCTCAGCAACTTCATCTGAGAAAGATCAGCTTGAAACCAGCACTCCAGACTGAAGAATAACACAAATAAGTAAACAACATTATCCTTTTCTAGCTTCTTCTCCCTGTACAACGCCCTGTCCCATCTTTAGGGCTGCATTGATTCTTGGGTAAAAATTCATCATCACAATGGCCATTGTAGGTTATTTTACCTGTGCAAAATTTCAGTCATTGAGTAATAAATAATCCAAAGTTGAATCAAGATTTACAAACTAGATGCTTTTCAATTATTCTATGCTCACATTTGTAGGGGCACCACCCCAAAAGACACGGAGACAGTTGACTAGAAATATTCAGATTTTCCAATCAGTTTATTTCTTTGCACACGATACTTAACATTCATCCTGTGCATTACCATAGGGACACACTAAACAAAAAATATTCACCAAAAAGCAGTAAAAAGCAAAGAAAGACATCCTTTTCCAGAATGTACAGCTTTTTCAAAGTTACTTTCCTGTTGTTTTATGGGCAATAAAATCTTTAACAGTCCATTCTTCCACAGATTGCTCTTTAAGTTTAAGTATGAGCTCATAACAATGAAATATTTAACAACAAACTGTTTGTTAATGGACCAGCTCTGTGGTAGACCTGAAGCTTGTAGCATATCTAATGAGAGAAGCCACTTGTGTAAAACTGTGAGATTGGTAAAGGGGGAGAAGGGTCTTTTCAGGATTTTGTACTAAACTGCCACAAGAACACTCTATATTTGCAAAATCGTTTCTTAATGTGAATTTGCATAGTGGGTTTATTTTAATTAGCAAATTCATTGTCTTTCTTCCCTTAAATTTTTTATGTTCTGGATTTGGTAGCATAGTAGAAACCAAGAAAAAAAGAACAGATTAGTCTGCTGTTTTATTAACACAATTTTTCTAATGGTGGTTGAATAATGTACTTTTCTGAACAATTAAATACTGACAATAAATGCATTCTATCATGCTAGTATTTACACAACTCTTTTGTTATAGAAAACCTCTATTCCATCCAAGATTTAGTTTATTTCTGGTAGACCCTTTCAAGAAAAAACAAATGCTTTTAAACTTCTGCTTTCTGCAATTTTATCTTTAAAAGCTTTTAACCTGCATATTTACAAAGAAGTAACTTTCAAATTCATAGCTTCTTTAGGAGGACATCTTGCCAAATTCCTCTTGCAGTACTGATGACATGAATATAAAATGATGAAGAGTAGAAAAAGATGTGCCAAAAGCTCTTAAATTGTGTACTTTGAATATACAATGTTTAGTTGCTATCTAATAGCTTAAGATACTCAGAGAATTTTAGACTTATTTACAGAAAAGATTTTTCCTATTTTTTGTATAGCAATCTTCCCACATGTATTTCCTCTAATGTAGTGTTCCACTTACATGATTGAGCCACGCCCTAATTTTAGTAATTCACTTTGCATAAAAGTATTTTAAAAGCTAAAGTACCTGGAGCAATGGAAAAGAAATGTAAATATTTTTTTCCACCAAAAAGACAGTGTTGGTATTCATGTAGTAGTGTCCTCAGATATTCCAGTCACCTGGGCTACAATACTAAACTCATACTTCAAAATACATTGTGGGTAATGCTAGCACGGCTTACACAATCAACATGAACCTAGCAGAAGTAAATACCAGATGCTGAACTACATTTAGAATTAAGAATGTGCAGTTGATCCTTTCAAATCATGTCTGTTCCTTGTTATGTCTCACCTTGCTACATTCATTTTAAACTTCCTATTTTCCTGTATAAAATATGGTCCCTCAGACTATATGGTTTATAGATAATAACAGATAGTGGACTGCTGTACTATTGGTAGGCATTCAAAAAAGAAGCACTATTAAATTATGTTCTGTGCACACCATGAAGCCCTATTATGGTAGGGTAATTTTTTCCATTTCCTTTATCTGATCTCTCCAGGACTCAGATAATGTAAGTATGAAATAGCTAAAAACATTTATTCTGTTATAAAGAAACATTTTTTTTCATTTTAAACTGCAAAATCTTCTAAAAGTGCACAGCATTACTGTATCACACACACAGAGACACACACTCCTAATGGAAAACTGATAACAACAGCTGAGGAGAAAACTTTTTTGTTTCACTCTTCAATGGCAACCTCTCTTCCCACACCTTGAATGGATGGAAAGCAGGATGGGGACTGGGAGGGCAAAGTCCCTCCCTCTGTAAGTAAAGATCAAGTTTGTGCCCACCTGAGGCACCTGAATGGATGTAAGTCTATGGGATCTGATAAGAAGCATTCCAGAGTCCCAAGGGAATTGACTGATATATTTGCCAAGCCTCTCTCCATGATATTTGAAAAGTCCTGACAGTCAGGTAAAGTTCCTGGTGACTGGAAAAGAGGAACCACTGTACCCAAATCCAAAAAGGGTCAAAAGGAGGACCCTGAGAACTACAGACCCATCAGCATCACCTCTGTGCCTGGGAAGATCATGGAACAGATCCTCCCTGAAGCCATGCCAGGGCACATGGAGAACAGGGAGGGGATTTGGGCTTCACCAAGGGCAAGTCCTGCCTGACCAACACAGTGGCCTTCTATAATGGAGTGACTACATCAGTGAGCAAGGGAAGGGATATGGATGTCATTTATCTGGACTTCTGCAAAGCCTCATAGACACAGTCCCTCATAACATCCTTCTCTCTAAATAAGAGGGCACATATACAATAACAAGTGTGGGTTTGCAAGACACGCACTCCAACAAACAAGTGTATATTTATCTAAAATTTTAGACTTTTAAAATTTTGAGTGTTTTCAGCTATCCTTTCTTTTCCTT
The DNA here is from genome assembly GCA_024734555.1 of Trochalopteron elliotii. NCBI lineage: Eukaryota > Metazoa > Chordata > Aves > Passeriformes > Leiothrichidae > Trochalopteron > Trochalopteron elliotii. The sequence goes on along the minus strand of JANPWX010000081.1, from coordinate 303,515 downwards.
TAGTCTTCTTTTCATCTTTTAAAGCCTGTGGTATAAAAGTTACTTTCTCCAAGATAGAAAGATCTCAGTCTCTTAAGTAAAAAACATATAGACATTAATAGAAAATAGAAAGCTTTATACCAGTAAAAGTTCTGCTATGGCAAGTGAAAACAGCGCAGATCTCAGTGCAAAGTAATCTTTGCTCTGTTTCCCAGAGGAGATATGTATGTATTTGGTGCATCTGTATTACCAGGGTTGGCCTGAGATAAAAAGGAAGTTGGAGTATAGAGAGAACGCAGATCAAGCCACTATGGTTAATAGCTACGTTCCACTTTATTCAGCTAAGATGGCTACATTTATACAGTTCCATATAGTTTACAAATCACAGCAGCTCTCTATTGGTATACAGCAGAGAGAAGGACGACATCATACTTTGTTTTACTAACTCTTAAGGTGGCTATCACGTGCCCACTAACAAATCCATTCAGTGACCTTCACCACCCTATTATCTTTCCCCGACACCTTAACTGCTAATTTCTAACTGCGCCACACTTGGCTAAGAATTTCTAGCTGCGTCACAGGCTTCAAGGCCTTACAGGCCTTCATCTGAGGCCCAGGCTAGGTGATTCACTCACAGTCCAAATAGTCACTATCTTCAAAAACTCTGCTACA